>SNQJ01S0049971.1:5651-53237 GCA_010110895.2 Picea sitchensis | reverse complement strand
GCCTTGTAAAATATTGTAATTTCATATTCAATCTGGACCATTCATTATAAGGTCACAAATATGATGGTAGAAGTTATTTTAGGGTTTTTTTCCCTAGAAGGAAACCCTATTTTATGAAGGAATTGTATTGTGGTTGTGTATAGGGGTGATTATTGTATTCTGAGAGAGGATACTGAAAGAGGAAGAAGAGGAAGTTGCAGTGGTTGAATTGTAGGTTGTATCCCTTCATTTTGTTGGATAATAAATAGGAAGGAACTAGAAATTTATCTGGTAGACGTAGCCCACACTAGGTGAACCACCTATAACTATGTCTCTATCGTATTGTGTAACTTCTTCTTTTTTTATTTCCGCATTTGTTTTATGTTATTGCTCTGTGATCCTATTTTTCTAACAATCTTATCCAAATATACTAACTTCCTCAAGCATTATGTTTCAATCCCCTAGAAATGATCTCATAGTTTATGCCCCCCCACACTCTCTTGTAGAAACTCTCATTCCAAATGTATCCTAGATCTATTGTGTTATTGCCTCAACACCTCCAAATGGTAGATCACCAACTCCTTTTCCAATTTTTCTAGTGATTGGTCAACCAAAACCAACAAAACGTCAATGGTCAACAAGGATGAGATCTAATCATAGAGAATTTCGCTATGGGGATGACCACCATGATGCATTGACACCCTTCCTCACAACAACAAGGTTTGCAATGAAAATTCCAAGATTTCTCTTCTTAGTTTTTTTGGTATCCTCGAGGGAGAACAAGTAAATAGTTGGATTCATACCCTCAACGGGCATTTCAATACACCTCTAGATTGGACCTTTGCCAATATGGTCCAACATGTTGGGAACTACTTGAAGGAAGTGTTGTTGAATGGATGAAAAATCACTAATAAATATCATGGTCTCCCCACTCCTACCAAGGTAATAAGGTTTATGTATATTTGAATTAACGTGTTACTAAACCATGGACACCATTTTCTAAAGCTTTGCATGCTCCTTTTTACCCTTCACCATAAAACCAAGTCTTACTTTCATGTTGACTTCAACGAAGACAATCTTCTAGCTAGAGAGTGCTCTAGTTTATCAATATTTTTTACCAAACTCCAAGTCCAACACAATGTATCTAACGGCGAACCTGCATTGCTTATCAAGTTTAACTTTGGTTTATTGGCCCAACTGTCTATAATGAAGTAGCTTTGTTTGAAGGTGCAACATTAGCCTAAGTTTTTCAACATGCCCTAGGTGTACCATTTAAATTGAAAGCAAGAGACAATCAAACCCCCTCCACAGCCAAACATTCTTAGCTAAAAACCAACACTCCCCCCCCTCCCCACCAATTGTGCCCCAATGTTGTGGAAAATGTTATACCTTTCATCAGTCCCCAATGCAGTATAATTCAAAGTGTTGAGCCTTCCAATCCCAACAAGAGGATAAAACCTTTATTATGAAACCCCATCCTGAACCAAAACATTTTAATCCAGACATAATCTCCATTAACAATCCTTTGAATCCATATATAAGCTTTATTTAATGGCCAATACATATTTCCAATCCCATTTCAAGGCACTTTTCAATGAAATTGCGATATCAAATGTTATATGGTCAAACTTATCATTAACAATGGTATCCAAAAGAACTTGTTGTCTCTAGCCCTTGCCGAGACCCTCTAGCTCCCAACCACACCCCACCCATGTTGAAGTTTGAGTATCTTAGAAAGATATTCTTACTATATCAATATTGTATTAAACCAAGAAAAAACCCTAAATAATAATATTATGTTATATTTGTAAAGTCAACCATATTGTGCCTTTGTAAAAGTCATGACTATTGTGCCTTGGAAAAATTCAATTGTAAAATAGAAAGAGTAAAGTGTACAAGTCGGCCCTGAACTATTTCTGGGTGGATCAACTTGTATTTATAAGAGGCTGGGCACCTCACTTGAATAATGCACAACGCAAGATCTCTCACACAAGTAAAAGTGTGTAAGTATGAAGAGGAGACGCAGCTATAGAGGAAGGGTGTTCTAGTGAAGGGTTTTGATTATCTTTTGGAGGACTATCTTGGTCTAGTGGTCTGCTACCCTATTCTGGTTAGGGTTTCTGGTTTATCTTTTGTTTGGTGAGATCTCTCTTGAGAGAGACATTGTACTTGCTGAAGAATATATATTGAAGAAGATTTGTTGGGTTTTCTCCCCCACAAGGGTTTCCTAGGATAAATCTTGTGTATATTGTGGATGTCTTTCTTTCAGTGATCCTTATGCATGCAGTTATTGTTTTAATAGTCTAAAGTTAAATAATATTGAACATACTCAACTTCTTAAGAGAAATTTTAACATGGAATTAGAACGGGCCTTATAGAAGTAATTTTCACAATCTAGAAGAACTCGTTGGGGAAGTTGAGACCATAGGAAGGCTCTCCTAACCATAGCGCATATTTCCTTAGGTTTAGATTCTCAGTTTGATGAAGATTTGAAAACTACAACTGCTACAACTGTTGCAATTTCTTGCAATTGTACAAAACCCTAGAAGGTGATTTCTCCCACTTTCTAAAGGATGTTGATCAAAGTAAAGATACCAAGGAGCTCACCTAAGGAGGGTGAACCTTTCCCTCAGAGTAGAATTACAAAATTCACATTTTGAAAAATTAGGGTTTCCTCATAAACCCTAGCTCAAGAGGTCTTCACAGCTGCACATTAAAGTTGGAGTAGTTCACATTGGCATAGCACACTCTCTGTTAAGTTCAAAACCTTTCTTTGAAAAGTTTTCATTTCTCTTATTGTATTATCGTTCAAGGACAATATGGCACCTAATACCAAGCTTGATGATAAGCTTGAGGGTGTTGATAACTTTCGAGCATGGAAGTATAGAGTGATGTGCATTCTAGAAGAGAATGGCCTAAAATATTTCATCAAAGAAGAATTTCCAAAACCAAACGAAGATGAGGCCAAGGAAATACAAAAAAAGAATCTACTTAAGGCAAGGAGAATCATTATCAATTATATCAAGGATCATTTGATCCCTCGTGTTTCATCATTGACAATTCCCAAGAAAATGTTTGATGCCTTATCCCGATTTTATGAAGGAAAGAATATCAACTGGAAGATGACCTTGAGGACACAACTCAATAATGTGAATATGCGGAGTTCAAAAACTATCCAATCATACTTCACAAGGATGTCTCAAATCAAAGAACAACTTCAAGCCATTGGAGACACAATTGAAGAAGTTGAATTAGTAATGACTACATTAAATGGTCTCCCCATATATTTGGATTCATTCATTTAGGGTGTATGTTAGAGAAGAAGGATAACAAGGTTTAGCAGACTATGGGAGGATTGTACTTAGGAAGAATCCAGATTGGCGAGAGAAGAGAAACTGGGTGATGAAGAAAATCAAGCTCTAGAAGCTCATGCTAGAAAAGGAAAGAGCAAGAAGGAAGTCCATTCACACAAGAAGCCTTATGGATTACAAAAGAAACACAAGTTTAAGAAGGATTTCTCAAATTAAAAATGCTACATATGTCAGAATATGGGACACATTGCAATAAATTGTCCCAACTCTAAAGGTTAGGTCAAAAAAGGAAAGTATAAAATACATCATGCTCATGCCGCAAAATATGATGAGCCTAATCAAGAAATATCCAAAGTAGATGAGTCAAGCGAAGAATGTGTTTTGATCTCGGCTCTTATAGGTACAATCACTCATGGAAGTGACACATGGATTATTGATAGTGGTGCTTCTAAGCACATGACATACTACAATGATTATTTCTCATAATTAGTTCAAAAAGACTCACCTCACAAGGTGAAGCTCGGTGATGACTATCAGTATCCCATTAAAGGAGTAGGAGAATCATCTTACAGAGGATTCCGTAAAACCTATGAAGATGAAGGATTTTTTTTATGTACTTGATTTAAAGAAGAATCCCCTTTCTATCTCATCTTTCGATGAGAAAGGATTCAGAGTTGCTTTCATTAATGGTGAAGTTATAATGTGGCCAAAAGGAAAGTATATTGATGATGATGTAGTGATTAGTGTTCAAGAAGGAGGCTTATACAAATTAAAGGGACAATCAGTTTCAACATTAGTACACAATTCAGTTACTCCGAGTGAGACTTGGCGTAGAAGGTTGTCTCATATACATTACAAATACCTACCAATCGTGAGCAAGATGGTAACATGTTTTCCATAAATCCAAATGAATCATAAAGGAATATGCAAGGGATGTGCATAAGGAAAGCACGTGAAGAAACCACTTCCAAGCAGTGATAGAAAAGTTAAAGGAGCCTTGGACATTATAAATTCATATGTGTGTGGACCAATTTCAGCCACTTCACTTAGCAGGTATGTATACTATGTTTCTTTTATTGATGATTTCTCACGTAAAAATTGGATTTATTTTTTGAAATCTAAAAGTGAAGTATTCAACAAGTTTAAAGAATTCAAGGAACTTGTTAAAAACCTTTCGGAAAAGAAGAAAAATATTTTGAAGTCAGATAATGGAGGAGAATTCACATTAGATGAATTCAAGGCATTCTACAAGGAAGTTGGGATTAAGAGGGATCCCTCTACTCCCTACAATCCTCGCGGAATGGTGTGGCAGAAAGAAAGAACCATACAATCATGAAAGCATTAAAGGCCATGATTCATGATCAAGACTTTCTGATGCATCTGTGATGTGGGTGGGAAAACCCCCTACAGACTAGAACTAAGGGTTTTGTAATGCATGCAGAAATAACCGTCTAAAGTCTCCTACTTTTTACTATTAACCTAGCATAGACCCCACATTCATGCATTAAAAACAAGAATAAAAGGATCCAGTAACTCTACCTTGAACTTCGTGTTTGGTATCGATCCTTTTGCATTTGGTTTCTCCTCGGCTGAAAGTCTCCTCCCAAAGCCAACCTGCATTCACAAACAGACAAACAAATAACTACGAACATGCATCTTATATATGACTTAGTGGGTTAGATGTTCTAATGAAATATAAATCAAAACTTAATATTGAACACCTCATATGGCGAGACAGAAAAAGTAATTCTTTCTATTAACCTCACAAAAGTCACTTACAATGGTGAGATCGGCTACTTCTCCTCGAATCCGGTCCTTGACTCCTCTTCAACTGTGCACCAACCGCTTCCACATATTCTTCTCCTCTTCAGTTCTCCAAAAATGGTTGCAAAACACTGGGGCAAGGGGAATACAAAAAAGGGCAGAGTTTCTTTGCTCTTATTTTTTCTCTTTTGAAATGGGACCCCTACCTCTTCTTTTATAGGCTAAAAGAGGGTAGTTATCCGGTTGACTGACCGGCTATGGGTGGTCAAACGGTTTAGGCAATTACCCAGAAATACGTATTACGTCTGCAACTTTCTATTTTTTGTGATTGTGTCAGTATACGCAGGATCTAATGGGTCAGCTAGCGTATACACACGGGCAGCAGTGGTGTAGGGCATGTACATATTCAAAAGGATGGTTTTTAGAAGAGTTTTTCAATGGTGTCTTGGAAAAAGTGGCAAGTGAGATGGCTTGATGCCAGGTATGCGTGTTTGGTGAAAATTAGGGTTATAACAGATACCCCCTAATGTGTGAGGTCAGAAGAGCATCTGATGGCCGAAATACATTACCAATCTTTACCAACGTATGAAGCAAGTGAGCCCAGGGACCAAAGTTCGAGAGGTGCCATCTACAAAATAACAATTGTCTCACCAAGGCGGGCATACCCATGCTCGGAATGAAATAAAATCATGGATGCCAATCAAATACACTGTATATCCATGTCATATAACTACATAAAGTGTATCCATCAGCAATACACATCGGATCTACATCTTGAAATAAAAAAGATATACATGTATAGTATCCATATTCAAGAAGATAATGATGCTTGATGGATAGAGATGAGGCCTTCTGAGCTCGAGCAACAACTTAAAAATATTCATAACTTGGGTAGGAGTGTAATATGAGTGTACGAATTCACTACCCAGAGGTCTTCGATGGCTCGTCGGGAACAGACTAGAGGATCTTTATGATCATGCTAAGGGATTCATTGATTTCAAACAAAGACTTGAATGGGATTTTTTGGGATGGTCGGGCATAAGGTCAAGAGACAAACTGTAAAAGGGCCGACTCAAGCTTGGTAAAAAATTCCCTTGGACAATAGCATGACAACTGATGAGACTCAGGCAGCATGGTATTGATATAAGTTCACGATGCAGGAGGCAACGCAAACTCTCCATATGTTTGGAAGAATAACCAAACGGAGGAGGACACAACTCTCTGTAGCGAGAAAATTTTCCTAAGGTCATATTAAATCCCAGAACTTGACGATCAAATGGAAGGATGTTCTTTGTCCAAGGGCGACTCATGTGCTGCCAAAAATAAAATACTTTTCCCTTCCTCTTTTTGGGGTATATTTTATTTTTTTGTCTTTTTCAATAATTTCTGGGAAGCTTGAAAAAGAATAAAAGAATACTACATTACAAAGTGGGAATGAGTGTTGCAAACATACTAGTTCCAAGAACAAGGAACACACTAATACTCATATTAAGGAGACATATGTAGGAAAAAAACACTTGGGAAAATCCTTCCATGGGTCAAGGTGTCAAGATGCAGAGGCAAAGTGCTACAAGGCTTGCGTATAAGGCATGCTTTAGATGGTTTAGTTGAGGGCAACATGGAGCCGACATTAGGCCAAAGTCACAGGAATGCAAATGCGATTAACAAGACACAATGATAAATTCCTTCGATGTAATTTTAACGAGCCCAGAGAAGGTAAGCTCGACGGTTTTTCATATTTAGAGAATCTGAAAAAACGTAGAAGGAGACTCCACTGGGGTACCTTTTTCGAAGGTAGTCTAGTCGGTTCAAAAAAGGGGTAAACTAGCACCGAAAACACGTCTATTCAAAAATCATTTTAACGAGTGTGAAAAAGAAAACATCACTCGAAAATATTTTCACTTTTAAGGAGTGTGAAAAGAGCTTAACTATCGACTCCGTATGGGAGTTCCTTTTTCGTAAATTTAGTCCCTCAGGCCCGAAAAAGGGTTAAAATTATACCTGAGAATATCCTTCTAGAGAACTGAGGCTCCTAGAGTATACCTTTGTCCGTACAGTTAACCATCTGGACTGAAAAAGGGGTAAACTATCGTCGGACAGACGTGCCTTCAAATTTCAGTTTAGCGAGCGTGAAGGGCAACAAGATCGCTTGGCAATATTTTCATGTTTAGAGGGTCTGAAAAGGGCTTAAAAGAAGACCTGTCACTTTTTTGGAGTCCCAAGGGTGACGTCAAGAGTGATGGTGAATCATGCAGATGAGGCTCAAACTCTTAATTAGGATAAGACTAATAAGGACTCTCGAGCCTATAGTCATTAACGACGACATGGATGCCAAAAATGCAACCAGGATCTACCTAGGGCATCCATGAAGGGGGAGTCTCTACCACTAAATTATGACACTTCTAAAGCATCAATGATGGTTCTATGCCGCAACTTGGTGGGGTCGATCCTATGGCAAAGAAACAAAGACAACGAGGTACAAAAAGTGGAGGTGGAATCCTAACTTAGATGCAACAAGTTGGAAAAAAGACTTTTTACCAAAGCACCTTTCAAATGACCCAAATATCCAAAAAGTTTCCCAATACCCAAAGTAACCCTATCGTAACATTCCATAAGAAACTCTTGAACCATACTAAACGATTTTCAGGCTAGAAAAAACAACAAAGGGATCCCAAAAATGACAAAAAGGGGCCAAAATGTCTATAAATAGAAGCCGACAACTCATTATCACCATTGTTAATTGTGAAATTGACTAAAAATCCAAAAACACCCCTTTGTCAAAAGAGTTGATTCTGAGAGCTTCAGTGGATGAAACGAACTTCTGCTTGGACCAAGTAAGTACATACTAGCCCCTCTTGCATTTCAATTCTTCATTTGTGCATTTCTTTTTGTTTTTTGGGGGTGCACTGACCTTTAAAAAGTTCATACATACGTATGCATGGGCTATCCTATGAGAACCAGCGTATGCCCACGTGTAGAGAAAAACTAAACATGGGCATACGCGGCTGTGTATATTACAGCCTGCGTATACCCTCCGACATGTGCAAAAAATTAAAAGATGCAAGATTTAATCCCCCATGAACTTGTCAATTGCAGGATGTATGTTCATTGAAGAGAGAGGGAGCATGAGGACATTGATTTTTTGGTCGAAGAGGACCCTGATGTTATCGCTGCATTGGCTCAATGTGGTTTGTTGAAATTCTTCCAATGTCCATTCATGCGGGCACAACCCAGGTTGTTGAATGCCTTGGTATATTACTGGCATCCTAACATGGAGGCATTCATGTTTGAGGGACAGTCATTGACTCCAACGACTAAAGATATCTATTTTCTGATTGGCCTCTCAAGGAGAGGGGAACCAGTCAACTTTTGCACTTTTCCCTCTGGGCCTCACAACATAGCGGAGTTGATTGGACTCCATTGTGAAGCTGGTACGGACAAAGTGGGTACTCACGTGTCGATAAACAAGATTTATAACCTATCGCTAAAAGCAATAGTTCTGCTTATTGGGAGAATCACTGGATCTGCGTCTTTGCATCAGGCTTCCCAGGCGCACATCAATTATGCGGTTCAGTTCTTAAATGCACAAATTTTCGACTAGAGCACCACCTTACTAGATTACATGAAGAGGCAGCAGGCAAAGTGTCGTATGCAGAGAAAAAGAAACTTTGGGTTCGAGACAATTATTTTTTCTTTTCTCTTCGAGAGGGTCCCTAGTCTCAGTCCTAGAGAGACGATACGAGGGCACAAGGATTCTCTCCCAGCACTATACAGGTGGGCGGCGTTGTTGTCGCGACAGGGGAGGGGGAGGACCATCGAGGCCTTCAACGAAAAGTTTTTTGCTTGTTAGGCACGATATATTCCGACCATAGAGAACTACCCCTATGTCGGAATCAATTTTTCTAGAGATCCTGACATGCATGTACCTCCTAGAGAGGAGCGAGGAGAGATGGGNTGTGTGTGTACTAGAGTATTTAACACTTAAGTATCTGTTACGTGCAGATGTGGGGTCGGTGCATCCGAAAGACTTCACGAGGACAAGGCATCATCCTCGACCAGAGGCGGGACCAGCCACAGTCGGCAAACCGACAGCAGCAGGGGGACCTCCAGCCAAAGAGGCTGAGAGAGTTTTGAGACGGGTGGAGCAGAACCTCACCGCGCTTACTCGTACAGTTCCTATGGTGGAGATCAAGGATCTCCCACCATCAATGCAGACTCACGTTGTTGGGGTACCACGGACCTGGGTCCAGCTCTTTCGGCATTTGTCCAACGTCGTTGTTCACTATGGCAGGGCCAACAGGCCCCGCCCTTAGCAAGGTTAGACTTCTTATGTGCCGAGGGAACCTTTTGTATATTTTTGAGGGCATAAGCCCCGTGACTCTTACTAGACCTGTATTTTTTGAGGCGCTTGCGCCCACCCCTGTAATCTGATATTTTTTGATATATATATGGATATTTTTCATCTTTTTACGTCCTATGGATTACATCTATTTTACAAATGTATTTACATGTGTGTGTGTGTGTTTTTTCTTACATGTGTGCAATATGCCAATCTAATATATGATTATCTAGAGTATATGTAACCGGATTTAATCTCCTAGGAACATGGATATACATAATATAATCTAATCTTCGTTCTAAGAGACGTACCCTAAAGAACTGTCGGTGTAGAGTAGGATCGTAAATGCGGTAAACCCCATTTAACTCAGACACAACTAGTTGAACGTCTAAATAGACTCGGAGGTGAGAGATACCAAGCGACAAAGTGTCACGAAGCAACTCAAGAACTGCATTGTATTCAACGACATTGTTTGTGGTGTCACCTAAACAGATACCTCCTGAAGATAGAAACTGGCCTTGAGGTGTGAAAATCACCCAAGCTGCGGAAGTAAGCCTCCGAGTGTGCCAACTAGCATCATCCGCAAACCCAACGAACACCTCTGATTCACTTGAAATCTTCCACAGTGAAAAAGATGACATCAAAAATGACACATCCATAAAACCAAAAAGACAAAAACTAAAAAAAGAAAATGTACGAGAACTATACATATGTTACAAGAAGTCACTCGAGGCGACTCACCTACGAGTAATACTTCTTGAGGTAGAGCCCATTTCTAGGCTCTGCCAAAGAATTTCCCTCAAAGTCCACCAGATGATAAGCGCCCTTATTTAGAAATTTTTTCATGATGAAAGGTTCGAACCACATGGGTTTGAACTTTCCTGCCCACAAGGGGTCCTTATCTTGGTCATAGACCAGGACAAGGTAGCCTTTAGATAAAATCCGAGGACAAATGGACCGATCTTATTGACACTTGAATTTTTGTTTGTGAGCCTTGCTAGCCAAGGCCGCATCACGACACTTCTCATTGATCTACTTGAGGTATAATAAATGCTCTTCAAGCGGTGAAGTGTCTGGCAATAACTGTATTGCCAACTTTAGAGACAGGATCTGGCACTCTATGGGAAAGATTTCTCCCAGTCCGTAAATGAGTTGAAAAGGTGAGAAACCAGTTGCAGTCTTAACAGACGTTCGATAGGCCCATAATGTCAAGTACAACATCAAATGCCAATTTGACTTGGCCGAATTGATCGTTCGCTGGAGAATAGTCTTAAGATATTTATTCACAGCTTACACCTAACCATTCGCTTATGGGTAATACGGTGATGAATGTTCTTGCCTCAACCCAAGATTTGACATTAACTCGATCATCATTTTGTTTTGAAAGTGACTACCATGGTCAGTGCCAATCTCTCTCGGGACATCGAACCTTGCTATTATCTGGTTGAACAAAAAGAGAGTTGCAGTCTCTTCATCATCTTTGAACGTTGGCATAGCTTCGACCCACTTGGTGAAGTAGTATACTGCTACGATGATATAACGGTGCCCCCTTTCTTAAGGGGGGTTGCATGTGGTGTAATCAATCCCCCACTTGGTGAAGGGACCAACAGTAATGATGGGAAACATGGGAGTGGGGTGTGCCCTCATATTCCGAGAGAAGATCTGACATGGGTGGCACTTCTTGACCAATTCAACACAATCTTTGATTAATGTCGACTAGAAGTAATTGGCTCATAGAATATTTTGGGTTGTTGCCAACCCAGACAAATGACTACCACATGCTCCAGTGTGTCAATCGTCAAGCATGATTTCTGCTTCTTCATGCACGATACATCAGCGAAGGATGCAATCTACACCTCGACGATATAAAGTGTCCTCAAGTATGAGATAGTTCTTGGCTTGATGGCGTATACGGCGACGCTCATCACGAGAAGTAGAGGTGGGGCACTTCAAAGTCTAGATATAAACAAGTACATCTCCATACCAGGGGTCCGAAGACGTGATCAAAAACATGTCTCCTTTAATACGAAACTCTCATGCATAACATCACCTAACTCGACCAGAAGTTCTGAGATGAGTTCCACAAAAACTAGCGACTTTTTGGATTTTGCCGAAACAAAATCTAAGTCAAATTCTTGGAGGACAACTATCCATATACTGATCTTTCCTCCAATTACTCATTGTGTCAACATGTACTGAAATGGATTCACAACAGAAATGGCGGTGGTCTTGCGAAACAAAATATAATGACGGAAACGTTGGACAACATGAACTGTTGCCAACGCAAATTTTTCAATGTGGGAATAATTGAGTTTCGGTCCAACTAGGCCTCGGCTCACGTAATAAATAACATATTCTGAGAGAAAATGATCCTCCTGAACCAAGACCATACCGATGGTCAACTATGCCATAGCCAAGTACAATAAGAAATCCTTATTATAATTGGGTGGCCGAAGCAGAGGGGCAGTCGTGAGGGCGCATTTCAATGCTTCAAAAGAGCGTTGAGCGGCTTCGTCCCAATGAAAAGGAACGTCCTTCTTTAGTAAACACATAAATCCCTTTGTGATCTCGGCATAGTTTGCGAGGAAACGCCGTAAAAGTTCATTTTTCCATGTAAACTCTGAAGCTGAAGGATTATGCGCGATGGAGGCAACTGAACTATTGCCTCAACTTTGAGAGGATTGACCATGATCCTTGTTGTTGAAACTATTAAACCTAGCAGACAACCCGACGTCATGCAAAAACTGCATTTGTTTGGATTCAATCGAATCTGATAGTAGCGACATCACTCAAAGATAAGTCAGAGGTGTGTGGGATGATCAACTCTCTCACGAGATTGTGATGCTAAATCATCAAGGTAGGCCTCGAATATATGTTTGAGATCCTGGAAATAAAAATACATGGCCCACTGAAAGGTAGCTCCAACATTTTTCAGACCAAAAGGCATCTTCCGATAAGCGAATGTACCCCACAGACAAATGAAAGCGGTTTTGTGTTGGTCTTTAGGTTTGATCTGTATCTGATTGTATCCCTAAAAACCATCCATGAAAGAAATAACCAATTTTGATGTGGGTGGGGAAAACCCCTACAGACTAGTACTAAGGGTTCTGTAATGCATGCAGAAATAACCATCTAAAGTCTCCTACTTTTTACTATTATCCCAGCATAGACCCCACATTCATGCATAAAACACAAGAATAAAAGGATCTGGTAACTCTACCTTGAACTCTGCATTTGGTGTCAATCATTTTGTGTTTGGTTTCTCCTCGACTACAAGTCTCCTCCCAAAGGCAACCTACATTCACAAATAGACAAACAAAGAACTATGAACATGCATCTTATATATGAATTAGTGGGTTAGATGTTCTAATGAAATATAAATCAAAACTGAATATTGAACACCTCATATGGCGGGACAGGAAAAGTAATTATTTCTATTAACCTCACAAAAGTCACTTACAATGGTGAGATCGACTACTGCTCCTCAAATCTGGTCCTGGGCTCCTCTTCAACTGTGCACCAATTGCTTCCACATATTCTTCTCCTCTTCAGTTCTCAAAAAATGGTTGCAAAAGATTGGGGCAAGGGGAGTACAAAAAAGGGCATAGTTTCTTTGCTCTTATTTTTTCTCTTTTGAAAAGGGACCCCTACCTCTTCTTTTATAGGCTAAAAGAGGGTAGTTATCTGGTTGAGTGACCGGCTATGGGTGGTCAAACGGTTTAGGAAATTAACCAGAAATTTGTATTTTGTCTGCAACTTTCTATTTTTTGTGCTTTTGTCAGTATATGCGGGTTGTAATGGGTCAGCTAGCGTATACACGCGGGCAGCAATGGTGCAGGGCCCATACATCTTCAAAAGGATGGTTTTTAGAAGAGTTTTTCAATGGTGCCTTGGAAAAAGTGGCAAGTGATATGGCCTGATGCCAGGTATGCATGTCTGGTGCAAATTAGGGTTATAACAATCTGTGAGTAGAAGTAGCAAGGACCGCAGTATATGTATAGAATAGAAGTCCCCACCATGTACTTGGGAACAAGACACCATAAGAGATGTTTACATGTGAAAATACATAGGTCAACCACCTGAGGATATTTGGTTGTCCAGTGTTTGTGCATGTCCCCAAGGACAACAGATCGAAGTTGGACCCTTCAGGAAAGAAGGATATATTTGTTCGGTACAGTGAGACATCGAAGGCATACAGATTCTACATCCTCGGTCATCGTCATATTGAGACTAGCAAAGATGTCACCTTTGATGAGGATGCAACCTTCAGTAGATCAAGGAAGCATCATACAGAGGATATCCATGATGAGGAGCCTAAATCTCCCAGAGTTACAGATTCAAATGAGGGACATGATGTCGTACCAGAAGATCATGATATGGAAGAACCATAGAGACCTGTAGATTCATCCTAAGAGATGAATACTAAGAAGAGAAGGTCGGCTTGGGCTCGAGAAATTATTTAGGATGAAAAGAAGTATGGTACTCTAGATGGATCCTTCAAATAAAGAAAAATACCACGACCATACTCTATTTATGTGGCATTGTTAAGTGACATTATTGATGTTGAGCCTACCTATTATGAAGAGGTTGCAGAGAAGAAAGAATGGAAGGAGGCCTTGGTTGAAGAGTACCAGTCCATTGTAAAGAATGATGTTCAGGGTGTGGTTCCAACACCAAAAGAGATTCAGATAGTTGTAAGCTCCAAGTGGATTTACAAGATGAAGCATTCAGCATATGGAAGTATCGATAAGTACAAGGAAAGGTTCGTGGCACGTGGTTTCTCCTAGAAAGAAGGAATAGATTATGAGGAGACATTTTATCCTGTGGAAAGATACACTTCGATTAGAGATATACTTTTGATAGCTGCAGTGATGAAGTGGAAGGGTACACCAAATGGACGTGAAGACAGGTTTTATAAATGGTGTAATAGAAGAGGAAGTGTATGTGGAGAAGCCACAAGGTTTCAAGACACATAATAGTCAGACACATGTGTGCATATTAACGAAATCCTTTTACGGATTGAAACAAGCACCCAGATCATGGTATGGTAGAATTGACAATTTCCTGATGAGTTTTGGATTTACCAAAAGTAAAGAAGATTCCAACCTGTACTTCAAGGTTGTAGATGGTGGACCAGTGATATTACTATTGTATGTTGATGATATGTTTCTAACATGAGACAAGAAAATCATCACTGAAAGTAAGAGGAATCTTTCTATAGATTTCGAGATGAAATACCTAGGTATGATGCATTACTTCTTAGGTCTAGAGGTATGGTAGAGACCGAGTGAGATTTTCCTGAACTAAGGAAAATATGCAATAGAGATTCTGAAGAGATTCATAATGATGGATTGTAAGGCCATGCCTACACCGATGGTGACAAATATGAATTTATTGAGTGATACATCTTCAGAGACATTGGATGCCACCATGTATAGACAAATGATTGGTTCGTTGATGTACTTAATGAACATGAGGCCAGATATATATTTTGAGGTGAACACATTGAGTCAGTAAAAGGTTGAGCCGAGAGGTGTTCACTTGAATGTAGAAAAACATGTGATGAAGTACCCGAAGGGTATAATTGATTATGGACTCAGATATGCTTCAGATCATGAGATAATCCTGCAAGGCTTTATTGATTCATATTGGGTTGGTAGTGTTGCAGACTGGAAGATTACATATGGATGTTGCTTCAGTATGGGGTCATCTATGATCTCATGGTTCAACAAGAAGCAAACTAGTGTGGTGCTTAGTACGGCTGAGGCAGAGTATATAGCAACGTGTTCAACTAGCAGCGAAGCAGTGTGGCTTCAAAAGCTTCTTGCAATATTGTTTGATATCAAGTTAGAGGTGACTTGTGTCTAGTGTGACAACCAAAGTTGTGTGAAGTTGATAGAGAACCCAGTTTTCCATTACAATTCCAAGCATATCGAGATCAAGTACCAATATATCATAGATATGGTACATAATGGATCAGTGAAGCTCCAATATATCACTAAATATGAGTAGATAGCAGACATATTGATCAAGCCTCTGTCAAGAGTGAAATTTGTATACTTCAGAGACAAGCTTGGTGTGGTCCAGAAGGACGTCCCTAGTAAGAGGGAGTGATAAGTGACAAATGTGATTCCAGGGCAGCAGCATCAGCATGTGGTAGTGGAAATGGGTATTCATTCACGGTAACGTTACTGACTGTGGCACCAGTTAGCATGACCTCACACAAGATCAATATATTCCAAGCCTTCGGGATAGCTAGTTACCCATCTTTTCAAGTTGGTAGGACAATATGTGTTGTTGGAGGTGTTTCCTAGCCTTGGGATAGATAGGAAGTGTGTGCGCACTACATCGCCTAATCCTTGTGATTAGATGTCTGGTCATTGTGGACTAGTTTCCTGGTGTGCCAACCAGAAGTTACTAGTTCTTTATGAATTATATGTCATATTATGTGTGAGGTGACGAGTTACTAGTTCTTTATGAACTAGATGCTAGATTTTGTGTGAGTTGGCGAGTTTCTAGTTCTTTATGAACTAGATGTCATATTTCATGTGAATTGACAAGTTACTAGTTCTTTATGAACTAGATGTCATATTTTGTGTGAACTGACGAGTAACTAGTTCTTTACAAACTAGATGCCATATTATGTGTGAGTTGGCGAGTTAAAGCCTCTTGATGACATAAATCCCAGAAGTATTATGAGACCCTAGATGCATGATTTGGTTACAAAACTTATTCAATAAAGATTCGTGGAAATTCAACAAGTCAATGGTCAAGTGTATATAACCACATAAACAGTCGTGATGATCGTGCCAGAAGAATTCCTTCCTTTCTAAGAGGAAGTGTTGAAGTTTGAGTAGCTTCGGAATATATTCTTATTATATCAATATTGTATTAAACCAATACAAAACCCTACAAAATAATATTATTTTATATTTGTAAATTCGGCCATATTGTGCCTTTGTAAAAGTCGACCCTATTGTGCCTTGGCAAAAGTCAATTGTAAAATAGAAAGGGTAAAGTGTACAATTTGTCCCTGGCCTATTTTTGGGTGGCTCAACTTGTATTTATAAGAGGCTAGGTGCCTCACTTGAAGAATACACAACACAATCTCTCTCACACAAGTAAAAGTGCACAAGTCTGAGGAGGAGATGCAGCTATAGAGGAAGGGTGTTCTAGTGACGAGTTTTGGTTATCTTTTGGAGGACTATCTTGGTACAGTGGTGCACTACCCTATTTTGGTTAGGGTTTTTGGTTTATCTTCTAATTTTTGAGATCTCTCTTGAGACAGATATTGTACTTGTTGAAGAATCTATATTGAAAAAGCTTTTTTGGGTTTTCTCCCCCACAACAGTTTCCCAGGATAAATCTTGCGTATATTGTGGATGTCTTTCTTTTAGTGATCCTTATGCATGCAGTTATTGTTTTAATAGTCTAAATTTAAACAATATTGAACACACTTAAATTCTTAAGAGAAATTTTAACAACCCACAACCTTATCAATTGGCTAGCATCAAAATAATGTAAACCAAGTCATGGTCACCAAACATTGCATGATCACCTTAGATACTCAATAGTTCTATGACATTATTTATCATGATTTTACCCTACTTCGCAATACAAACTCGATCCTTCAATTCCCATTCTATCATTTGGGACACACTATTCATGATGGCCACTGCAATACTTGTACTCTCCACGTAGATGGTAAGTAGTATCTATTTATATCTACCCTGAATTATCCATTTTATCTATTGAAAAAATATAATGTGGTCAAGTAAGTCACTCTCAATATGTGGTTGACCTTATGTGTGGATTTCCAAGCCAAATAAGGCAATGTAGACAAGTTTCCACTACTTAGTTTGTAGGCATGTTGGACTCCTGCAAAGATGCTTTTGCAAAACCTAGAGGGTTTCCAACATACAATTGATCTAGAGCCATGGACCACTCTTCATTATCTAAAACACCTTACCTAGATCCTTTTCAAAGTGTTGAACTAGAGAAATAATTGAAAATTTTCAATTAGGAAGGCCTCATTCATCCTAGCATGTAACATCCAGTTCCACTGATCACATTTTCATACAGACTTATTCTTTGACGACACTTGCGAGCAAGTGATCCGGTTATGGTACATTATGATTTTTTCTTTGATTATGAGTTATTCTATGTTGACTACTGAGATTTATTTGTTATTTTTCTAGATTTATATATTGACAGGTATTATGATGAGTTTTCTTGAGTGTGCAGGAAACGTGACAAGTTGAGGATGTTGATGGCATCGCCGGACTTCCTTGGACTCTGAATTGAGTCAGGGAGTGGACTTGTATTTTGGTTTGAGTATTTGATTTATATTCATGAGTTATATGATGATTTCAGTATGGATGTTATGTATATGGATTTTTTACATTGTTATTGTTAGTGGATGCAGGTATGGTGACGCTTGTTAATCTGACTCACATATGGAGTAAAGGGGTCATACGCATACTTATGTGTTGTAACGAAGAGGTTGTTACATAGCACCTCTTCTTGCAGATCACTAGTGTTCATTATACCCAAGAGGAGAAGGATGAACTGCATCTTATGACCAATTATACATCTCTTAAGTAAGCACTGCTTCCCATTTCCCCAAATAGATGATCTCTTAAACAAACTCAACGGAAACATTTACTTCATGAAGATAAATCTTACCTCTAGAACTCTAGAAAACAACATTCAAGACCAATTCAAGTAATATAAATGGTTGGTGATGCCTTATGAACTCACCAACACCCTAACCACCTTTATGCCACTAATTAATGATATTTCCCACCCACAACATGGAAAGTTTATTGTGAATTATCTAGATGATATACTCATATTTAGTGGCACGGATCACATGGAGCATGTGTATAATGCAAAATATATTACATTCACGCAGCTTGTAGGTCAAGTTGGAGAAATCCAACTTTGGGCAATGATCCGTCTTTTATTTGGGATTCATCATTGCTCAAATGGGTGAATCCCAAAAAAGTTGCAACTTCTCTCAATAGCCCACGCCTACCTCTGCCACAAATATGACGAGTTCCCTAGGAAATATGTACAGAAAATTCATTTTTTTTTATATTTCACTTCCTCTCCATTAGTTATCCAACCACAAGATTTCCAATTGGACCTCATAAGCACAATGTGTCTTTATCCATCTTAAGGAATCCCTCAATTCAAAAACCAGTTCTCTAATTTCCAAACCTCTGGCGTCCATTTAAAATCAATACCGACACCTCTCAATGTGAAATTGACTCAATTATTAAACAAGGAGGATGCCTTGTTGCATACCATCATGAAAGTTTGCATTTCTATGACATAGTTTAATGCCCTCAATGCGGGCACTAAAATAATGGTGCCATTACATCATTGATATTGAAACTATCTTACACAATTCACTATACATTATCTCTATGAACTCTCAATCTAATGTGCACACCTTCAATGGACCTCTTACATACAACTATTTCACCTAGCCATCAAGTACAATAAAGGTGGTGCTAACAATGGCAAACATGCTCAACCACCCTCCAATTCATGTGTTACACACCTTGGACATGCACTTAGATTCCTATTTAAAATGGAAATAGATGGATGCAACAAACTTTTATTTTGGCTCTATTACATAGGCCCTTCAAAATACCACCCTAATAAACCAAATCCCTTTTCTCATCACATAATCTAAGATTATTACTTATACAACCTCAATTAATTATGCATTCCTTGTTTCCCTACCAAATTCCTTTTCATTAAAGAAGCACATTTTTCTTCCTATGGCACTCATTTTGGCACTAGTAAAACTCTAAAGCATATCCAACATTATTTTTACTAGCCAATCATGCATAAACATGTTGAGGATTTAATTTATTGTTGTTCTTTATCTATTCAATTCAACCTGGCCACCCAAAATTTCAAGATGTACCAACCATTATCCATTCCTTCCCAACCCTAGGAATCCATATCCTTATAATTTTTTGATGGCCTACCCACTACATTTAGAGAACACAATTGTGTTTTTGTTGGTCTACAAATACTTGAAAATGGTTAATTTTATTTCATACACTCATTCCAATGAGAAATTGAATTGTTCTTTCTTAATGGATGAATTCCTTTTGTTCTACCCCTAGCCATAAGCTGTGATCAATACTCTCGCTTACTCAACCAATTTTGGAAGACACTTCTAAAACTCTTTGGGTGTAACCTCCACTATTTCACTACCTTCCCTCCATATAGCAATGAACAAACTGAAGTAGTGATAAAACCATGACTCATGCCCTTCACATATATCATTCCTAAACCAAACAATGTGTAACATCCCCATTATAATCCCCATTTTAATTTATGCATAATGTAAATATGAATGTGGATATGGCCAAGAGATGTAATATGCAAATGTATTTTATATTTTTAAATAAATAAAATGGGATGTCAACTACTGGAGGATATGGACATATATGGGGGTTGAGTTTTCCAAAAAATAAGAGAGTGTCTAAGAGGGTTCAAGGGGAAAATAATTATGGGTATTGATTCAACCTGTTTTCCTGAATTTTATTATCAGTGGGGACAACTTATATTTTTTTGTTTGAGTGTATGAGAGCCCAATCATTAAACTCATGTAAGAGGGTGGGTGTGAAAGTCACTTTCCATAGTTATTGGAGAGAATGGGTCAGGGGGGCTAGGGGGGACGAAGTACAATCAACTTTGAGTAGAGTGAGAAGTCAACTCTCTTTGGAAAATAGAGGAAATGTGTATGGATAGTTACAGGAAGTTTTTACATATTGAATTTTACATGAACAACGGGCAGAGAGAAGGGAAAAAAAGCATTGGAGCTAGAGGAAGAAGGCTGGGAGAATTCTAGAGCATGTTGGATCATTTTGGAGCATTTTGAAGCTGAAGATTGAATGACCATATTTTCAAGCATAAATAGTGAAATTTTATGTGAGTTGCATTGTAACATCGAGTGTTGTTGTTGTTGTTGGTAGTTTTCCTAGCAGTTATTTCACTTGAGTTCTCAATAGAGAGATTCCTAGTTACATGTGCCAGGGAGACCTTGATAAACCAATGGGATACCTGATGGAATGAGAGAAGTCAATGGCTACATTCCTTAGGTTGGGAAGGTCAAGAGGAAGAGAATTGGAGGAAATTCGGGATAGTTGTAGGAGAATATCAGTGGGTTGTGGGATATTTGAGTTGTGAGGGGATAGTGAGAGACACCCTTTTCTTGTGGATTCCTAGCCCCAACTTAGGGGTGAATTTCTTTTGATATTGGGAAAAAAAAATCTATGATTGGGTGGAACGTCCTTCCCAAATAGTTGGTTGCACAATTGTTTTAAAAATATAAGTGTTTATCTATTTCGCGAGTTATTTTATGAGTTAAATGTTGTGCATTTTACTCTGTGCATGAGAATGAATTATATGTTGTTGTGGTGAATTTATTAGTTGCATTTATGTTTCTAACTAGAATGGACAATTAAATAAGCTTGATTGTCATGGTGTTTGTAATTTTTTATTTAAATATATCTATTAGTCAGTTTGAATGGTAATGGTAACGAATTCTAGCGTGGTGCTTGAACTGTCGTGCGCATTGGGGATAGTTGTTGCGCGTAGTACAAAGTCAGTTGCGCGTGCAATTGATCTCAGTCAAGAGGCGACATTCTTGTCAGCTACCATGATGTAGTTGTATTTAAATAATTGTTATCTGTAATGGTTAAATTTGTATATAATTCATAGCTGGTAAGTTACAGGAAATTTATTTAACTGGAAATTTTAGAATTTATATGTATTTTCCGCAATTAATGTTCCTCAGTTAATCCCGGGGAAGTTACAGAATGGTATCAGAGCTTCTTTATTCAACATCGGACTTGTATATGCCAGACGTTAGCATGAAGTTGGTAATTTTTTCATCTCAACATTTGAGCTGCGTCGAATTGGAGAAAATGGTAAAATCAAAGTGAAATTCTCAAATTTCTAACCAAATTCAAGTCGGAATTGCACTCAGAATGGTTTTTATGGAGGGGCTTATTTCTACTTCCAAGTAACTGAATATGTCTTAGACAGGCGAGTCATGCATTTTCATGATGGTCGCGAGCTGGAAAATATGGAAAATTAGCTAGGCAAAGAAAGAACTTAAGTACACTACATATTAGTGGTGTGTTGAGTAGAATTGGTGGTGTGCATGTAATATTAGTGTGTAATGCGTACGCAATTAATATTGGCATTGTACAGTGCAAAACTAGTGGTGCATGCGTAACATTGGTACGCAATCCGTGCACATTGAATATTGGCACTACGCAGTGCATAATTGGTGGTGTGTGTGTAACATTGGCGTGCAGTATAAATGTATCGCGCACTGAATATAGGTGCACGATATAAAAATTTGTTTGCACTAGACATTGGTTTGTGGTATAAAAACTTGTGCATACTGAATATTGGTGCACAATACTAGATATTGGTACGATCCATAAAAACATTGTACGCAATGAATATTGGTGCGTAGGGTGTGCACTAAATATTAGCGTTGTGCATTGTGGATATGGCGCATGTTGAATATTGGTGCATAATACAGAATTAATACACGCGCGGGCTTAGAAAAGGAAGAAGAGAAGAAGGATACCACAAGGGAAAAATTGTCCTATAGTCTAAAAATGAAGTCTGGAGCCAAAACCGTATTTTGGAAATAACTTGATAATATTAACTCAAATTGAGATGAAAATTTTGGGTTTTGTCTACTGTGTCGAGGAATACAAAAGTGTCAAAGAGAGCCACTGGCCAATTATGCTCTAATTTTCCAAAAAATGTAAATTACATGTTTTTGAAGATCATGTTCAAGTTCAATGGCAAAAGCATGGTTACTGTTGAAACTTGTACATAGTGTCAAAAAAGTAGACATGAAGATATTGGTTGAAGGCATTGACCGGATTCTAAGGGGCTTAGAATGGGGATGCTGAAGCAGGGAAAAATACACTATTTTGGGCCACTTTTTAGGGATTTTTTGGATTTTCTGAGGAAAAGGGTCCCCAGATGGAAAATATGGAAAACTTTATTTACTCAACATTTTGAATACTCATTAATCTGGACAAATTTTCATTAGTGATTTTTTTCCATAAGTGTGTGGTTTGGGAGATAGTCAGTTTAGCTAAAAATTCTACGTCTGGAAAAAGCGATAAAATATGTCAAAGTTGTCATTTCCATATTGCTACATTTTTTTACTGTAACATCATATTGACAATATGCAAGTTTATGAGTTCCCTGTCATCATTATTATCTATGTCTCATACAAAATATTCCCTAGTTCTTGACATATTTACTTCTACAAATAACAGAAGTTAGTCTCTGAGATTAATTGTGTCAGAATGAAAAGTGTGCAAAAGGGGTCAGTTAACAATATTCAGATGATTATAAATTTATTCTCGGAGTCCAAAATTGAGCAAGAAAATAGTCGTTGGAAAGATATTGAAGAGGAGGATCCATATATCGACCCATAAAATTGATCTGGGAAATTTAAGTTACAGTCAATGCAAAAGATGATTGGTACAATTAAAGAGAAGAAACAATTATGCATTATTTTTCAGACTTGTGTATGTATATTTTTTGTATAAAAAAAATTATTTGCATGCACATTTTCTTGCAGAATTATAGGTACATGAAGGAAGTTTGGTCCCTGTATGAGAACTACAGTCATGGAGGATGCCCAAGGGTCCTACATCCATGAGGAAGATGTTACATGTCTACATGTTAGCATGGGAAATGATGAAACATAATCTAATGGAACAAGAAGCAGGCAGAAGCCTGTAACTATGAGAATCATATAGACAGAAGTGCACATCTATAAGGATGATAATAAAAAGATCACAAAATCTCAAGAATAGATACTACATAGATTGAGCGTGCTAAAGAGGTAAGTCAATAAAGACTCTTCCACAAAGCAAGCATCCAATGCTAGACAAGTGATAGCATCCAGATCCCATAGTAGATGGGATGAGCATGGGAATGACAGGAAATCAAGGAGTATGAGTAGGTGTCATCATTCCCCAGGGAAATCCACTAGGAGATATAGCGCAAGTTCAAGGATAGGGAGTATCCTAATTGTGTCTCCTGTCAGGAGGAAGAGGAGAAGGATTGAAGCAAACATCTTCTAAGGTGAACTTAGGAAAATCAAGCCACCAACTTTCAATGGTGAGCATAGGAAGAGAGAAGAGGTCGAGGCTTGGATGTTGGAAATAAAGAAATATTTTCAATTGCATGATTATCCCTCCAGAGTAGAAACAAGAATTGCAGCCTACCACTTGCAAGGAAAGACAACGATGTGGTGGGATTAGCTTAAGAAAGAAAAACACCTTGATGAGAGGTAGGTATCATGGAGGAAATTCAAAGGATATTTTCAAGAGAAATAATTGTCAGAGCATTACTGTGAAAGAAAGATGAAAGATTTATTTGAACTCAAGTTGGGAAACATCACATTGGATGCGTATGAGAAGAGGTTTTTTGAGTTGTTGAAGTATGTGGACTTCATAAAGGATGAGAAGGTCAAAATCCAAAAGTTTTTGAGTGGGTTACCCTCTTTATATAGTGACAAGATACAATATGATAACCCTAGAACTTTATACAAGACCATAAAGAGAGAAAAACATCTTTATGAGCAAATCAAAGGGAGGTTAGTCTTCCAAAAAGATTGGAATGACAAATTGAAAAGAAAGAGGGATCAAAGGCATAAAGGTATTAAGCCACTCATTTTCAATAATAACTCCCAAGCAAATCAACAAGGACATTCAACCCAGAATGAGCACAAGACAACAAATTCATTTGGGAAAAGGCTAAGACAACATCCTGTACAATGTTGGGGGTGTGAGGTAAATCACTTATATAGGGACTACCCTCACAAATATGAAAAAATGAGGATTCTCCACAACATTCAAGAGGTTAAAACAATTGAATACATGAGAGGAAACATGTCAAGTATTTATGTAGGCTTGGACAACAAGCAAGCAGAGTATTAATCCCCCATGATTGAAGTGGAAGGTAAAATTGATAATCAGTCCGTAGCAATTTTAATTGATTATGGAGCTAGCCATAGTTACATAAACTCTAACATTTTTGAAAGATTTCACTTGCAAAAGAATAAGCATAATAAATTTTGGTTAGTTCAATTAGCCACAAGGGTTAAGAGAAAGATCAATGAGTTGGTTAAATATTTTCCAATAGACATGAATAGACTCAACACAAAGGTGGATGTGAACATCATACCATTGGTTTCATATGACTGTCTAATTGGCATGGATTGGTTGGAAAAATATCATGATGTCCTAGACTGTTACAACAAGACAATAACTTGTCTTGATAAGAAAGGGAAACAAGGAAAGATTCAAGACATTCTGAGAATTGTAGTTAGAAAAATTTCAACCATGCAGCTAAAAAGGAGTTTTAGGAAATGATGTCAAATCTTTGCAGTCCATATGGAAGAAGAAGCCAGAGATAAAGTGGAAAGTGTAGAATACCATCCAGTCTTGAAGGATTTTGAATATTTTTTTGAGGAAATCCTAGGATTTCCACGAAAGAGAGACATTGATTTATCTATTGATTTGGTGCCAGGAGCTTCCCTAGTGTCCAAGACACCTTACAGAATGGGAACAACATAAATGAAAGAGCTGGAGATGCAACTTGAAAAGGTTTTGAAGAATGGGTATATACACCCTAACGGTATCACCTTGGGGAGCCCCAGTGCTTTTTGTAAAGAAGAATAATGGAACCTTAAGGTTATGTATTGATTTTAAATAGTTGGATAAGATCACCATAAAGAACAAATATCATTTACCAAGGATTGATGACTTAATTGATTAGTTGAAGTATGCAAGGATCTTTTCCAAGATTGACTTGAGATCAAGTTATCATCAAGTGAGGGTAAAAAAATAGATCAACTTATGAATTTACAATAATGCAATTTGGGCTATCAAATGCGCCGACGATTTTCAAGTGTTTGATGAATGGAGTATTCAGGGAGTACCTAGAAAAGTTTGTGATTCTTTTCTTAGATGATATGTTCATCTACTCAAGGACAGAAGAAGAGCATGAGAAAAATTTGAGAATAGTTCTGCAAGTTTCGAGAGAGCATAAATTGTATGTCAAACTAAGTAAGTGCATATTTTATCAAAAGAAGATTAACTACTTGGGGCATATTTTTTCAAAAGATAGGATAGAAGTTGATCCCGAGAAAATAGAGGTCATTAGAGGGTGTTCAGCGCTAAGAAATGTGATAGAGTTCAGATCATTCATGGTTCTTGTCGGTTATTACCGAAGATTCATAAAAGGATTTTCAAATATTGCAATCCCAATCACTTGTTTGCAAAAGTAGGGAGTGAAATTTGAATGGACTTTCAAGTGTGAAGAAATATTTCAACAGCGGAAAGACATATTGACAAGTGCACCCATATCAAATATTGCATATCCAGATGAAGATTCTGTAGTGTGCACAAATACATGCAAGAACAAGCTCGGGGAAGTTTTCAGTCAAAAAAGTCATGTGGTGTGCTATGAGTCTAGAAAACCAAAAGAGCATGAAAGGAATTATGTTACACATGACTTGGAATTGGCATTCATTGTACATGCATTAAAAATGTGGATACATTACCTTATGGGTCGAAGATTTGAGTTAAGAACATATCATTGTGGTATGAAACATTTCTTTGGACAACCAACATTAAATGCTAGACAAACTAGATGGTTGGAATTTCTCAGTGAATATGACTTTGAAATTAAGCATATCAAAGGCAAAAAAAATCAAGCCATTGATGCACTTATCAGAAGAGCTCATGAAATGCATATTTCAGCGATTATCATGTTCAACACAAATTTAAGAGACAAAATTTTAGAGGTTGCAAATTCATATCAGCAATATCTAAAAATAAAAAAGACATGACAACAAGAAAATTTACAATAGAAAATTAATTATTATGAGCTGAACGAAGATATAATCTTCATGTACAAAGAGAAAATATATGTGTCGAATTCTAAAGAGCTGAAAAATATAGTGCTAAGGGAAATGCATAATATGTCATATGTTGGGCACCTAGGATATCATAAGACAATAGCAGTTGTAAGAAACCAATACTTTTGGCCAGGAATGAAGAAAGAAGTGTTTGATTACTGTTATCCCCGATATCTAGGGATAACTAGGAGATCATGTCTCGAGGCCCACATGGTCCTAGACATGGAGTACCGAGAGCGGGATTGACTTGAGCATGGCCCTCATGTCTCTTCTTCTTCGTCAGATTTGTCCTGTCAGCAGTAGCAGTTTCCATCACCACCGGCCTGGGCTTGCATCGGAGAGGACTCTTGCTCCGTGAGGTAATTGGTCCGAGGTATCATGGTATGTGTCATATTTGATTGTTATAACCTTCTTATATAGGTATCATGGTAATGTGTCATATTTGATTGTTATAACCTCTTTATATATGCATTAGGTTCCTTTCATTTCTGATGACTGTTTTGATCTTACACTAATCCAATTTTTGACCATTGTTGGGGTACTGATTGCAACTTAGCAAGCTGGTATTCATGGGTCTTGGTTAGCCACCATGGGATTTGCAGAGCCATCGTCCGCTCCCACCATCTTAATATCACTTTTACATCTTATACCCTGCCTATCCATCCTGCATTCCCCTATTCTGGCCATTAGTATGACCTTTCAGGGCTACATCTGTCTTGTGGGAAGAAGGGGGCTAAAGGCCCAGGGGTGTGCCATAGGGAATTGAAACCTAGAGATGTTTCTGCCCAGGGATCCCCGGAGAAGGCAATAAAAGTCCTCTCGATAAGAAAGTCCAAGGTGTACCCTAAGAAAATAATAATAATAAAAACAAGAACCTTAACCAAGAGGGGATGGGAGGTCTCATCAATGAGCCGGGGCTATTATGTTCATAAGTATTTAGTAGCATGACATTGGCTACTATCTGGTCACCAAGCCAGGGCAGTAATCTTGGTTGCATGGCCAAAGGAAAGGGGCCCCATCACTGACAACCTTCATTTCTGCGAACATACCAGTGGGTAACGTTGTCATCTCTGGCCACCAAGCCAAGGCAGTAACCTCTGGTCAGACCTTGAATAAAAAAGCAATAAAAGAAAGATAAGGCAATAAAAGGGGTTTGGAAAAATGCATCCATGATCTGCACAAATGCCTCCCACAGTAAGTGTTCCACGCATCTACACCGCCTTTTGGTCTTACTCTTGACTAGACATCCCTAAAACCATATCATCACCCTCATTAAACATGGCTTGAATGATCCTTTGAGGAACCTTCCATCTCTGTGGGTATTAGCCCAATAGGTTGTCTCGCTTGGTTTCCCCTTAGCTTTGTATAGTAGATCCGTGGAATGTCTTTGATCTCTTGGATGATATGATAGGGATTTCATGCATATGTTTGATAAATTTAATGATGAAATATGATTTACATCAAGCAGATATCTAGGGACCTGAAGGAGCCCATGAGGGCATGCTTTTGATGTGCGTGACCATCCCCGACTCCGGACAAAAATTTAGAGGACGGCACATGGGGGATATGATTAGTCGACCTCCATGGGTCAAGAGCCCACGATGGTTGTCGGGATGGCGAGGCGTGACAAGAAGTTAAGGACGAGCCATTGCACGGAGAAGAAGAGGGACGACCTCATCAGGAAGTTTTGGCAGTGATTTGACCTATGGGGATCAACTCTTGCAGATGGGATGATGGCCTGATGGATAGGACGCCACCCAAGACAGACTGGACGCCTGGAGCAGATGACAGCTGTGTTGGGTTTGTTTGGCAATAATAATGGCAAAGCTGAGCCAGGGGGCCAACGCTTTGCTTGTCGGATGACATTATGCCTCGAAGGGGCCAACTCCCCATAGGGCTTGATCGCCTCCATTTTAGCTCATTTTGGCATTTTAGCATTTAATGTGACACAACTGGCATTGTTAAGTCAGCCTTTCTGTTTTGTTGACCCATTTTGTTAATTAAAGGTCATGAGATGATATAAATTGAAGGACGCTTGAGCCCCATTTTGAGAGGGACACACAATTTGCTCTCTCTTGTGAGAGTGACACTTTATATCTTTGTCTTGATATTTGCTCTTGGAGTGAGGCTAACTTGAAGGATCATCTTGGCATGCATATGGTGTTTTTATTGGAAGGTGTTACAACTAGTCTGATAAGCTTTTTTCATGAATTTGTAAGTGTTTTTCTATCAAAACTTTGATTGAATGGTTGTTGATTAAATATCTTACATGTATAGTTACATTGTTACTATAATCATGGAAACCCTAGGGAGAAAACACACAAGTAGGTCGCTGCTTCATGTCCCCATGATAAAACTAGTTTAGCCATCGATTAAAGAAGGTTTAGCCTAGCCATAGCTACACTAGCCTCTTTTCCTCGGTTAGTTTTGTGAAATTATAAGTTGAAGGAGGAAGCTTTTAGGCCTAATTTAGTTTACACCCCAAGGTTTTGACCTTAGGTTTGAAAAGCCTTGTCCCCAAGCAACACTTTTCAGCCCTAGACTTTATTGTTTGAAGTTAGCTGCTTGCCAAAGAGTTCTAAGGGAAAGAGGGAGGCATATTGAGGCCTGGCTTTTGCAAATACTGAATGATCCTCCCTTAGGGTTTTGACTTCAGGCCTCACTTTGTAGCACTACAAAGCCTAAATCTCCCATCCTTAGATTTCCATTCTCCTGCCATTAAATGGGCCTTACTCCTTGACTCCATTTACCCTAAGGCACTAGTCTAAACTCTTAAAAACGTTGAGTTTTTGTGTTAGAAACAACCCTTTCTTCAAATTCTTAAATTGAAACCCCTAACTAACCCTAACAATTTTACTAACCCCAACTAGCTAGTGATGTCATGCCCATTTTGATCTCTTGTTTAGTGTATAGAACGCTAGGCCTTGACACTCCAGCAGCATCATATTGATGCTGGAATACTTTCATTGGTTAAATTTGTAAAACGGCCCACCTCTCTTTGCCTCTCAAACTAACTGAAATTTAGGGTTGACGCTGTTCCTGTAAGTTAGAATAATATTGATGACGCCAAGCCCTTAACCCTTGTTTAAGTGTAAGATCGCCAGATTTGGTTGACATTGAAGTATAGATTACTTTCATTGTCTTAGTGTGAAAAACGCTCACTTTTTGCCTTCCAAAAAAACCTAATTTAGAAATAGGGTTGATGTCACCTTTAAAGTGTGTTTGATCGCAGCAACAATATTAGTATATGAGCAGATTTATGATACTCAATGCATTGTGATAAGTAAAGGATTGATATTAAACATTGAATGCCTTTATCATTTTGTATTTATTGAAGAAGTAATATTATATGCCATTGTCTTTATTTGCAATCATTGACTTCGTCGATAATTACATTCAATATTGCTCATATATGTTAAAGATAGTCATTAATGTTTTTGAAGTACTAACCACTGCAGCACATTTTTAGTATTATTTGCCTTTTCTCGCAAGCAGGTGCCTTTCAGTGGAATATCTTTTCTTTGACTATTTTTTTGGGCAGTAATCTGTGAAGGGAAAGCTTATCTTAACCTTTGATCCTTGAACCCTTGACCCTTTTCCTTCAACACCCCAGATTACTAGGGACGTCTCCCTTGGGATTAGCCACCCTAAATAGAAAGAGCTCCCCATCGAGGTGACAGTGGGTGGGGAAGCTCCTGTTACGCCAGTTTAAGCCTTGACTTCAAGCTACTTAAACCTTTCCTACAAACTGTGCGATAACAATTACATAGTCAAACGAATAGAATGTAAAAAAGTGAAGATAGAGTATAGACATCCAATGGAGCTGCTACATTGATTGTCCATTCCTGAGTGGAAATGGGAAGTGGTTACAATTGATTTTATTACAAAGTTCACTAGAATAGTGAAGCAACATGATTCCATCATGGTGGTGGTAGATAAATTAACCAAGGAAGCAAATATTGCAGAGATTTACATGAAGAAAGTTGTCAGGCTACATGGGGTTCCTAAGACAATTGTTTTAGATAGAGATTCAAAAATCACATCTAATTTTTGGAAAGGTTTGTTCAAAGGATTTGGAAAAACCTTAAATCTCAGTACAACGTATCACCGGAGTCAGATGGGAAAACATAGAGGACTAACGCAATCATCAAAGACATGCTCAAAATGCATGTAATGGACCATCCATCAAAGTGGGAAGTCTACATCAACTTAGTAGAATTTGCTTACAATAATGGGTATTCGGCCTCATTAAAAATAATCTCATTTGAAGCATTGTATGACAAGAAGTGTAATACACCATTGAGTTGGGATAACCTAGCATATAGGGCTATCATTGGGCCAAATTTCTTAAAGGAAATGGAAGAGTAGATGACAAGGATAAAGCATAATTTAAAGGTTGTCTGGGACATGCAGAAAAGTTATGCAAACAAAAATAGAGTTTTTAGAGATTTTAAAGTGGAAAACCATGTTTTTTTTAAATGAAATCGAAAAGAATTTTGTTGAGATTGGGTAGCGAGATGTTGTGGGTCTTTTGAAATATTAGAAAAGATAGGGCCAATTGCATACATGCTAACATTCTCTACATCCATGAGAGTGCATATTGTATTTCATGTGTCATTATTAAATAAATATGTTCCTGACTCTAGCCACATAATTGATTGCACTGTGATTCAGGTGGAAAACGAAGGGAATTTTTGGGTGGAACCAATGCGCATCCTGGATCAGAAAGTCAAGGTGCTCATGAGCAAAGCCATAAGGTTGGTATAGGTTCAATGGACCTGCTACAGTCCTGAAGATGAAACATGGTAGAATGAGGAGACTATGCGGGAGGAATACCTATAATTTTTTGTCAATTTTGAAGCAAACATAAATTGAAAATGCAAGACTCAACTTTTGGGCAACTATAGTTCCAGAAACACATCTCAAAATTTTGGTCGCATGCGCTGACAACCCTAATATAAGAATGGTGCAACCCAATGGATTAGGAACATTGATGGGGGCACATTCCTTGGGTCAACAAGTCGAGAGAAATTTGAGATTTTGGTTGCGACTATTGTTGGAGGGTAAAAATTGCAATTTTTTCTTTTATTTTATGAATATTGTAATGTAATGTAAATTTGTATATATATTAGACATGGTGTATTGCACTGAATATGGTGCACAATTGTAGGGGAGGGGTAATGTAACAACCCCACTATAATCCTCTGTTTAATTTATGCATAATGTCGATATGAATGTGGCTATGACCAAGTTATGTGATATGCAAATGTATTTTATGTTTTTAAATAAATAAAATGTGATGTCAGTGGTTGGGGATATGGATAGAGATGGGCATTGGTTTTTCCACAAGATAAGAGTGTCTAAGAGGGATTCAAGGGAGAAATTAATTATGGGTTTTAATTCAACATGTTTTCCTAAATTTTATTATCAGTGGAGATAATATTTTTTTGTTTAAGTGTATAAGAGCCCAATTATTAAACTCGTATAAGAGGGTGGGTGTGAGACTCGCATCCCATAGTTATTGGAAAGCATGTGGCGGGGGGGACATAATTACAATCAACTTTGGGCAGAGTGAGAAGTCAACTATCTTTGGAAAATAAAGGAAAATCATATGGGTAGTTACAGACGGTTTTTACACATTGTTTTTTACATGAACAATAGGTAGAGAGTAGGAAAACAGAGGATTGGAGCTAGAGCAAGAAGGCTATGCAAATTCTAGAGCATGTTGGACAATTGTGGAGTGCTTCGGAGTTGAAGATTGAAGAGTCAGGTTGTCAGGTCTTAAGAGTGAACTCTTCTGTGAGTTGCACTATAACGACAAGTGTTGTTGTTGTGGTTGGTAGTTTTCCTAGCAATGAATTCCCAGTAGAGAGATTCATAGTTACATGTGCAAGAGAGACCATAATGAACGAATGGGACGTTCGATGGACTGAGAGCACTGAAGGGGTACATTCCTTGAGTTGGGCAAGTCAAAAGGAAAAAAGATGGATGAAATTCGAGATAGATGTAGGAGAATACCAGTGGGTTGTGGGATATTTGAATTGTGAGGGGATAGTGAGACATCTTTTTCTTGTGGATTATTAGCCCCATCTCAGAGGTGACTTGCAATTGAAATTTGGAGCAACAAGTCTATGGTTGGGTGAAACATCCTTCCCAAGCAGCTAATTGCACAATTGTCTTAAAAAGATAAGTGTTTATCTATTTTCCGAGTTATTTTAAGAGTTTAACTATTTTGTGTTTTACTTTGTGCATGAGAATGAATTATATGTTGTTGTAGTTAATTTATTCACTACATTTGTGTTTCTAACTAGTATGGACAATTGCACGAGTTTGATTGTCATGTTGTTTGTAATTATGTAGTTAAATTTCTATTAATCAATTTTAGTGGTAATGGTAACAGATTCTGATGCTTTGCTCGAATCGTCGTGCACGCTAGGAATAGTTGTTGCGTGCAGTACAAAACTTGTTTCACGCGTGGTTGGTCTTTGTGAGGAGACAACATTCTTGTTAGCTAGCATGGTGTAGCTATATTTAAATAATCAGTATCTTCAATGGTTAAATATATGTATAATTTGTAGTTGTTAAGCTACAGGGAATTTAGTTAACTGAACATTTTTGAATTTGTGTATTTTCTGCAAGTAATGTTCATCGATTAAGTCGGGGGATGTTACACAATGGGATGCATATCTTTGCATTCTTCAATGTAGTTATAATCGTGACATCCATAATTCCACAAGTCATTTCCCCTTGGAAATATACAATGGCTACCAAGCTCTAGTCCCATATGAAATCCTTGTTCCCCTTCCTCTAATGATATCCACACATCAAAAAAAATAATAGCAATCACTATCTTTCTGGAAAAAATCACAACTATCCATCCTCAAGTCAAAGAAGCACTTCCATATTCCCAAGCCAAACATAAATCTTTTCATGATTTTCATCAACTCCCTTTGCCATTTGAGGTTGGAGAGTTTCGCTTCAAATTTCGAAATCATCTCAAGCTCAAGCCCATTCACTCTAAACTATACACCATCATTCAACAAATTGCAGACAATGCTTTAAAGTTAGACATCTACACCCAACTTGGCACATATAATGTAATAAATTCTAACCAACTCAAAATATATGAATCCCAACTTGAAGAAGTCCAAATTTCTCACCCAATGTGCAACATTCCAGTTTTCAACCTCTTCTAGAATAAAATACACTATTAGATGTCTACACCCATAGTATTGTGAATAAACACACCAGCCGATATTTAGTGGGAAATCAAGGATGTACTCGAATGGTACCGAAATGGATATCACTTCAATGTTTGGCTCAGGACTAACACACCACCAACTATTTAGTGGGCAAAGAAGGATGTACTCCAATGGTACCAAAATGGATATCACTTCAATGTTGGCTCATGACTTTCCTCTGTTAGTGTTAAAAGCAGAGACACTTTTTATTAAATGAGAAGCAGTTCATTTCTCAATCCACATAGACAACAAGGAGCAGACAACCCAAGGAAAATATTTTAGTGCAAGAGAAGTAACCACAAGAGAAGAATAACATTTGTATATTAATTTTTGTAGTACAAATATGTGTGTTGATTTAATCATTATTTGTTTATAGTTTTGAATTTGCTTATGGAAAATATGAGGTCAAACATAATTGTGCTTCTCACACTCATACAAACCTATAAATACAATTTTTAACACAATATTTCTGTCATATTAGTGTACATTTATGCCAAGCTCACAATCCTCTTATTTCCCAAGTGTGTTGTACCTTCACTGGTTTATCTTTCAACTTAGTTAACTTTATTTTCACATCAATTCAACTTCAATCAATACTATCAAGCAATCAATATATAATTTTGTAAACCTAAAACTATCAATCATTATTTGTTGGGAAATATTTGTTAAACATTGAAGCCAAACTATTCATGTGGGAAGAAATGGAATTTCCTTCTTGGAGCTGAGAAAGATAATATATAATTTTGTAAACCTAAAACTATCAATCATGATTTGTTGGGAAATATTTGTTAAACATTGAAGCCAAACCATTCATGTGAGAAGAAATGGAGCGTCCTTCTTAAAGCTGATAAAGATAGTAGTTCGTTGTAAGAGTTTCTACCAATTAGAATATTTTGTAATAAATTTCAGATTTTCTTCATTTCACACTATATATATATATATATATATATATATATATGATTTTATTGTCAAAAAAACATTTCAATAAATTACCATAAACATGGTGCTTTTTAATCATTCTTAAACTATATGGAGTATTTTAAAAGAAATATGTGTTGTGTCTTAAATCAATATATATATAGAAATTATATCCTAATTATGTTTAGATAAACACTTATGTAAAATAAATTATACTCCATTTTTTACGTTAAAAGTTTCCTTTCACTATTAATAAAAGCATTATGCGCATGGCTTCAATATAAAAAAGGGCAGGCTGCACATGTAGTCACCACAAGCATAAATGAAAACCTATGAAATTCTAAAGTGACATGGCTTAAGCCAAGCACATAGAGCATAAAGTCACTAAACAATAACATAAAAGGTAATAAAGTCCATGAGGCCTCTAAGAAGCATGGCCAAAAGTCATACATCGTTTTTTTGTGTGTGTGGATAGTAGGGGTAGGAGGCATGGTGCAAGCACATTCTTGTCACTCTCTAACCTATCTACCATATTCATGGTGGCCATGAGACTATGTTAAGGTGGGTCAAGTGGGGTCATGCCACTCCTAACTTATTGTGTAAGGGGCATCATCCCAAAACTCCAACATTTACAAGTGGTCCATCTCCATTCCTACTTTGCAAGGTTGCACTATGCTCTACAAGCAAAGAATGGCACATCTCAATGTACCATCATTATAGGAGAAACTACAAGGCTCATGCTTACTAAAAATGGCATCATTGTGCTTCTTTCAAATAAAGTATAACACTTAAATTCACACAAGTAATCATGTTGCATTGAATTAGGTAGTCTATGGTATCTATCCCAGGAAAATAGCTTTCCATGTGATGGAAGGTGGGAGGTCTAACAAGCAAAGGGAATCCACCCAGGGCTATGTAGACTTGGCTTGAGGAAAAAACCCAAAAGATATGTTTCAAGGCCTCAACACACACATACTAGCGACAACATGGGTTTGGAACTACCAAGGAACAAATGGAAAACATTGTTCTTTTATGTTCCAAGATTGGCTTCTGAAGGGTCCTGAGCCTAAACAACAAAGTCTGGTACTTAGACTTCACTTGCTAGATGTTGTTATGTCATCCTTCTAACACGACATTAAAGCACCTTTTTATATTGTCCTTGCAGAGCTTCTATGTAGACTTGCAAAAGATCTAGCCCAACAAATTTCCACAAGGAGCCATATAGCTCAAGTGCTTTATACTCCAAGATTTCTCTCAAGGCAATGATTAGAACATACAAGGGTCTAGCCTAATTGCATGTCATCTTTTGTTCTTTTCTCATTTTCATCAGTACTACATCAAGACAACATTGCGTGGATATATCCCTTTCCTGTGTAAGTCTTTGCTTTAAACACCCAAAGTAGTGGGCAACAAACTCTCACTCAATCACTAACTAGTCAATAGTACAAGCCATGGTAGTTTTAAGGGCAACAATGGTTCATGACTTTCCCGATAACTAGGGATGACAAGAATCCTTCATATCCCTGTTATCCCCAACTCCTAGGGATAACTAAGGAGATGATGTCTCGAGGCCCTCAAGTTGTGGACATGGAGTACCGAGAGACTGCTTGACCTGTGGTGTCTGCTCTCATAGACAGATACCCACCTCACCACCACAGTTCCAGGTTCATCATGAGGATATCCACCACATCAGTTGGCTTCCAGAAGACACTGGGTCTTTCTCCATGAGGTACAAGCCAAGTATTATGGTGAGTGTCATTTCAATATTTGAGGCATTTGAGTTTGTGCATTTTAAACTGTTTTTTATTATGTAACGTCTGCTTGGACATTATGTTCTTTGCCTTGTTTCACTTTGGTGGTTGACATTGCGCCCCAATAAGTGGGTCACCCTTGGGGATAGGTTTGCTACTATGAGGTCCTCTTGACGAATCATCGTGTCGATCCTGACCATACTTGTCACTTTCCACACTTTATCCCCTCATCTCCTTACCTTTTGGGGTTTTCGGGTGTACTGACCCAAGAATTGATTGTTCCTCATTTCATGGGAAGGAGTTGAAGGCCCAGAGGCTTATAGTTGGCAAAAGATAAAATTCAATCATAAACCTTCTAGATACTTGCCCAGGGATCCCAAGGACAATGAAATGTCTCTCATAAGAAACGGATGGGACCCATAAAAAATAACTAATGTAAAATGTCAACCAAGGTGGAGCATGTGTGGGCATTGTTTTTCATGCTTAGGTAGAAGCCCCACACGTGACTTCAACTTGGGGAAGCATCATGTGACCAAGGTAGAGTCAAGGTGGGCATTGTTTTTCATGATTAGGTAGAAGCCCCACCTTGGCTTCAACTTGGAAACATCAAAAGAGAACAAAAGACAATAAATGGGATTGGAAAAAGGTTGCATTGAAAACGAAGGTGAAACACACCCTCTACAAAGGCACCCATAAATGAGATACTTCATTCCCCTGTATGTCATGAACCCCATGCCCAAGATTCTTGCCCCCATCCATGTCACTTTGTCCACGTCTTAGAGAGGGGTCCACTTGGGAAACACTCCTAAACTTGAGGTACGATTCACTCAATAGGTCGTTTTGTCAACCCTCCCATGCCTAAACTTGGAAAATTGCATAGGGTCCTTGAGCACTTGTTTATTCTGATGAGGTAGTTTGTATGTACATGCTTAGATGGCTCTTTTATTGATTTGATTTACTTATCATGATGCATTTGACTTGAGATCCTTGGAGGGTGTATTCATTGTCTTTGCAGGACCTAGTTGGTGGACATATTTGGAAGAACAAGCCTAGCTTGGTCTTCCTTGGAGGATTGAAGTCCACAGGTTGGATACCATGGCCCGCACACCGAACGACAATGCTAGCCTTTGGAGGCCTGAGGAGATACCATGGAGGACATAACCCAACCCTTAACTACCCCAACGATTTTCTCTTGAGGCTAAAACATCACTTTTGAGGATGTTGACGTCACCCTAGGGCTAGGGCTTGTGGTGGTGTTGTTGCTTGACACTTGGCATCTATAGATGTAGACGGGCACCTTGAGGACCCTAGCGCTTGAGAGGGAGGCCTCTGCAGGCCCAATGTTTCATCTCCAAGCTCAACGATTTGCTAAAGGTTCCAAAACGTTGCCCTAAAGGGGTGACATCATGCTTCTTTAGGGTTTCTTATGTGCATTTTAGGGTTAAATTTGAATTTATATTGTAAAGGGGAAAAGTAAGGGTTGTTGTCCACTTACTTTGTGGTTTACCCTAAAAATTAAGTGGACAAACACTTGTAGTAGGATTTGTATAAATAGAGATCATTTAATTTCATTTTTACATCATAACTCTCCCATCTTGGAGAGGATTCTTGGCTGAAATTTGCACCCTACTTGGGCAATTTTGTCTATCTTTTTTTCTATGGTTTGCTTTGTCTATTGGATGAAGAAGTAAGGAGTTATCTTTCTTGGAGGCTATTTCTTGCTTTTATGGTGGATTTTCTTGGTTAAAAGGAGTTTATCTTGTTAATGTTTGGACTAGGTAATGAACCTTTCATGTTATTGCTTCTTTTCTTGGTCACAATGTTAATTTGCTAAGTTTTTGGGGAGTATAAGGGCATATAACCCCACTAAGCCCATCATATTTGTCTTCGAAAAAATTTGTTGCATAAAATAATACTAGGAGTAAAAGCGTTTACACCCTTCTAGGGTTTTCCTTAGCTAGGCTTGTTTGCCTTGGGGAGTAAAAGGGCTTACACCCCCAAGGAAGTATCACAACTAGCTCTTTCATTTTTAAAGACTCCATAACCCAATAGTTAAATGCATTAATCTCTTGCATTGGAAAAATAAAATCATTGCATTGGGATACGTAGAATTACGAGATATCGAAAGTGTTTAAGTCTAAATCTTTTCTACATGTTATAAGCTTTCTTGTGCCCTAAGGGCACCCTCTTTTAGCCAACGATTTCATTTTTGCAATAAATTTAATGCTACAGCCATTAGGGCTGCAACAAACTTCACTTTCTTTCATCATTTACTCACTTGTCAACCGTGGAAATCGACTTCTAAACCTAGATTATTGTTCTACTGGTTATGGGCTATCTTTTTTACGGTTTACTTGTTCATTTGTATGGTTGGAACTTGCTTCTGTAGCAATTGTTTTCTACGGTCATAAGACTGCCCTAAAACTTTGTTGATAAATTCATTTGGCATCCCTAATTTACCGTCAAAGTTCATGCTTAAGTATTGGAAAGTTATCTATTGTTTTAATAATTCATTGTCCAATAATTATTTGACAATTTTGATGGTTAAATATGCAGTGACTAGCTATTTTACTTGTTGATATATATTTCTATTGACTGTTGCAAATAGGGACAACAAGCTTGACTTGCTTGTCCATTGGAATGTCTAGTTTGTATCTTGTATTTTCTTGTGTCTCGGGCAAGTACAACCATCTTCCGCAAGTACTCAAACACTTGGAAACCATAAACCAACCTCTAAAGCTCGTTCTCAAGCCACTCTCCACTTAGCAACTTGGCCTATAGAAGCATCTCTTCATAAGTATCACTTTCCATCTCATTTCCCCCCTAGGGTCACCCGAGACTCCCCCTTGTGTCGGATTTTTACTTCACAGAAGCGAGGGAGGGTTTAGTTGACGTGACAATGGGTAAACTCTCAGACTTTTATCGCCATCCCGTGGATTGGGTTGGGCTTTGCCCAACCTACAATTTCTGCGATAACAATGCCTATCAACTATTTTTAGACAATGAAGTTGAGCTCTGTTACCCACTAGCCTAAGGGTAACTATGGAGATTATGTATTGAGGCTCACAGGTTGCAAACATGGAGTGTCGAGAGCCAGATGGACAGAGCATAGCCCCTGAGGGACCCTGTTTTTCTTGATGAATTTTACACCACCAACAGCAGCATCCACCACATTGACATGGTCCCAGAAGGCAATGGGTCTTGCTCCATGAGGTAATGAGCCCAGGTATCATGGTACGTATCACTCTGATATTTGAAGCACTTGAATATGTTGTAATGGATATTTCTTGATTTTGAATCATTTGCTTGGAAATTATGCTCTTTGCCTTATTTAAACCTGGGGGGTGTCATTGTGTCCTAGTAAGTTGATTGCCCTTAGGAATAGGTTGCTACTGGGTGGTTCCTTGAAGATTCATCGTCCATTCCCTACCATACTTGTCACTTTCCATACTATTTCCCTCCATCTCCCCATCCCCTTGGGACCTTCGAGTGAATTGACCCAAGAAGGGATTGCACCTTACCTCATGGGAAGAAGGGGCTAAAGGCCCAGAGGGTGAAAGTAGTTGGCAAAAGATAAAAGCCAATCATAAAACCTTTGAGATGCTTCGCCCAAGGATCCCCGAGAAAACAATGAAATGCTTCTCTGTAACAAATGGGGGACCTACAAAATGAATGATAATGAATACTCAAGGTGTTAATTGAGGGATAGGAGGTCTCATCACGAGTCGACCTATCATAATCATAGGTATTTAGCGGTATGGCATTACCATCATCTAGTCACCAAGCCAGGGTAGTGGCTCTCAGTTGCATGACTGAGGGAAAAGCATTCTCATCACGAGACATCCTTCTCATTTCCGTGAGGTATTTGTGAATGACACTGTCGTATCTGGACACCAAGCCAGGACAGTGGCCTCCAACTAATTCCTTGAAACATGGAAGAAAAAGATAAGAAGAAGAACGACAAACAAATGGGCTTGGAAAAATTGCATTGCGGACAAAGGGCAAATCACCCTATGCAAAGGCACCCATAGGTAAGACAATACAAACCCTTGTATGTCATGAAACCCATGCCCAAGAGTTTACCCCACACCATCTCACATTCACACATGGCTAAGAAAGGTCCCACTTAGGAAACACCCTAGACCTAGGGTTCATTAACCCAATAGGGCACCTTGAGACCCTTCCCAAACCTAAATTTGGCAAGTTGTATAAGGTCCGTGAGCATTTGTTTGGGTTTAGGGGGCTTTAATGCACATGTTCAAGTGGTTTAATTATTAGATGTGGCTTACTTGTTATGATACTTGTGACTCATGAACTCCTGGAGGGCGTCCATGTTTTTCTTTGCAAAACCTTTCTCGGTGGACAAGTATTCATGAGGAGATGATTAGTTCGGGCCTTCATGAGGGCTTGAAGCCCAAGGATGGATGCAGAGACCCCAGGCTTGGGGCAAGATAATGATGACCAATTTGCACAGTGAAGGAAGAGGATGTTTCCTTTGGAAGCACCCTAGCAGGCCTGGACAATGAGGGGCCACCCTTCCCCACCTGGATGTTGGCTTTTTTTAGACCTTGGATGTCACCCTAGTAGCCCCATGACACCCAGGGCTAGGGTCTAACATTAAGAGATGTTGGGCTGCAGTTTTGGCACGTGTGGCATGGAGGAGGGCCTTTGGAGGCCCATCGTTTTGCTAGATGACCTCAATGTCTCATGGAAGAGGCCTAATGTCACCCTAGGAAGGATGACATCGCCCTCTTTAGGGTTTAATTTTTTAAAATCAATTTAATTTTGAATTTTAAGAGCCAAATTGACATGTAGGCTTTGTTTTGTGAAAAGACACAACTTTTGGGTAAATTAGCTAGGATTTCCCATATAAATATGGTTGGTTAATTTCATTTTTTCATCATAACTCACCGCTCACAAGAGGGGGACTGAAATTGGCGCCCTTTTTGGGGTACTTGGATGAAATTTTGAGGCACACTTGCTTGGAGACTTGTTTGGATGCATTTTGGATAATTTCTTGGTAAACTTTTGGCAAATCTAGGGTTTGTATGCTTGATTATTCTTGGTGAAGTAACTAAATCTGCAATTTTCATTTCATGATAAATGTTTATGGTATGTTTACGTGTTCATATTTAAGATTATGAAATTACTTGCTTGAAAACCCTAGGGGTAAGAAACATAATGTGCTTATTTCTTGCCTTTTGTTTTGCTAGTCTTGTCTAAGAAGATTTTGTCTAGACAAACTTCTAGAGCCCTAAAGTGCTAGCACGTTGTAAGCTTTGTCTAGTTCTTATTGCATTAAATGTATTTCAAGAATCTAAGGATAGGAGAAATCGCTAGGGCCTAGAAGTTCCTACATCCTAGTTGAACCTTCTCTTAAGGGCTTGGTACTCGAGGACTTGAGGTGCTACTCCTCAAGCTTCCACCTTTTCATCTTAGACAAGTATAATCATTGTTATTTCTCCATGTTATTGTGCTGATATAATTGACTCCATAAACCCTAAAAGGCACTAGTTCTCACTTCTCTCTTGTTGGAAGATTGATCAAACACTCAAACCTTATTCTCTCAAGCCTATGTTAACTAAGTCTAACACTAACTTACCCTACATCTCTAACTTTCTTGCTGCTGTTATAAATGTTTGCAACAACCATCTAACTGCAGCAAATTTTCTGCATACACTAAGCTAACTCATAGCTAACTTACTCAAAGCTTGCTTGTGACATTGCTAAGGAATCTACTTGATATACGCTCAATTTTCACTCTATTTTCTAGCAATTCTGAGCACTAATTCTTGTGGCTTTTATAAACCGTCATCTGACTGTAATTTTGCTTCAGCCATCATATAATTGCATTATCTATCGTCTTTGGAAGCTTTACTATCATTTTTGTACATGAAATTGCCATATATATGCTATGTTGTTCTTGTTCCAGGGAGGTACACATCTTACACTTATTTGCCTCAATTTCTCAGAAGTTGACTTTGGTGACCAATGAGAAGGGGGGCATTTCTTGACATAACGTTAGCCTACCCAACCCTTTAGGCCACCGGGGACGCCTCCCTTGCGGTAGATCTCCTTCTACACCTAAAACATGGGGATCTCCCATTGAGGTGACAATGATAGGAAATCACGTTGTTACGCCAATCTTCTTCACTTGCCTTGGGCTTGGGTGAGTACAGATTGCACGATAACAAGCTCGAAGCTAGGCTCCCTTGGCTCAAGGTGAATCCTATCTATCATTATTCAAAGTCTACTTTGGTGTACCATTGCCAAGTTGTTACAAGTGTTTAAAGCTGTTTGAGGTCTTCCTAGCTCTTCTCTACATGATATATGCCCTAAATTCGGTAATTTAACATCGATCACCTTCATTGCTGTCCTTGTTCTTTTAATAGAATCAAGCTAGATCACAGTGAACATGTTCCTAAATGATCCACTTCTACAAACATATAGACACAACATGGTGTCATAACTCCCAAAAAATCATGCTATACATAGTTTGTCAATGATTCACCACTCTTAACATTGGAAACAAACCAACAAAATTATACTAGTAGAAATGTTTGCAATGCAAAAGTAAAATGTTAAAACCAATCCTCACATTTTGAGCACACAGTAACAAAGATCCCATAGCTTATGAAATGCATTTTTGCACAATATTAATTGACTTGTTTCATTGAAATAAATAAATGGATCAGAACCATGTCACCGTAGAATAAAAATGGGACATTGATGTTTTCAACTTTGTAAGCATTACAGATAATATATACAAAATGCAGGATTAACATCCAGCTGTCACAAAGTTATAAAATATGAATTTAAATTAAATTCATGACAAAATTGTTGCTGCAGGATTAACATCCAGCTGTCACAAAGTTACAAAATATGAATTTAAATTAAATTCATGACAAAACTGTTGCTGCAGGATTAACATCCAGCTGTCACAAAGTTACAAAATATGAATTTAAATTAAATTCATGACAAAATTGTTGCTGCAGTGAATAATGCATCTCTTCCTACTGCAACGAGTTCGAAATTCCTTCACATGAAGAAGAATTTTGTTAGGAGAAATTCTCTCAAAAGATTCCTTCTCTAATTAAATATGCAATTTTCATATAAAGACAACCTCTTCATCAACATCAATTCAATAATAGAAATGTGCATCATCCATCATTGCAATAAACATGTAAAATGCAAATGTACCCATGAATTACTTAAGATATTAGAGTTCTGGGCCTGGATAACATAGCCAGTAGCCAGAAGGTGCTTTAATTCAAACAAGCAATGAATTATAATATAATACAATTTGCAAATATTAAGTGCCAGTGAGGGCTGTGGAAGGTCAGGTTTGAGGAACTGCACCTATAACAACAGTAGTTGCAGGACATACATGACAAAGAATAGAAATACATGTGGAATTTAACCTCGGTGCCATGATGGATGATTTTTCCTGCATTGAATATGTTACGACTTATAGCCCTTGAGAGAATGCAAAAGAGAGTCACTCCATGAGTGTGCTTTGCATCTAAGAAGTYGATTTGGTTTCTGTCTAAGCAACAACCAGGTAGTGAATGTTCTGAATCTTTGTGAAACTATGTTGTCCCAATCTCACATGGGCCGGGCACTCRTAACATAATGCAATATTATGTGATTAAAAATTTGTTTTTAACAGAACCATGGCATTTGAAGAAATTATAGGTCATCCAACATACAGAAAAATAATGACATGGTCCCTTCAACTTTATCTTATACAGAATTCTGCTATTCATTGCTATCTGCATATTCTCTCACCAAAGCCTTATTTTGCAAGTGCTCATTATCTCACTGTAGATGGAAAGATAGATGTGAACATTTGATTGCCAAAAGAGGAACTTATGCACGAGGACACAAACTTTGTTTCCCAAAAGAAATAAGAGCATGGTCTTTGCAACCGGTGCTTGTGGACTTGAGCTATGATCATATGCACCACATTTTGCAAATAAATGCACATTCCCAAGTCAAACACATTTGTCTCTAACTTACCCACGGGTCAAGAGTGATTGAACTAGTAAATAAATGCACAAGTTTAATATCCTATTCTGAAATTAGGAAATGCCAACTTTTGAATTTTGCAATTTTCAAATGTTTAGCAAAAGGGCTAACAGATTTACACACACACACACACATCTGAGATCATAGGCCACTCCATGGGCCCATAGTGCTCTGTTTGGGATTATCAGAGTCATCCTATGGCCCTTGAGACATTCAGTATATGTTCCAAATCATAGATGGATGGACACATGGATGTATAGACTCATCCTTATTTATCTATCTATCTACACATACACACATAGTATATTACTGATTTGTCTCAAGTGATGTGATATTCAGGCCTTCCACATTTATATCATTTCCAACATATATCTCTTCCAGACATTCTGGAATTTGGCCCACAATATGCAACTCATACTGCATGGAATTATCAACAATTAGAAGATTCTGAAGATTTTTGGGGACTGGCAGTCTTGGGCAAAGGATGTTGATGCTGCTTCTCTAGAGTGAAATGTTGTGGCTAACATATATTTCAAAGGTTTTGTCTATGCGTTATATATATATATATATATATATATATATGATTTTTACATATTAGGCCAATGTTGTTGGTTCAACAATTTGGTGGAGGGAATAAGCTTTTGAGCACATAGGCAGATGTGTGTACATTTACATTACATACACCCATATTTCTTGGGAATTTCTAAACTTGCGCTCTAGGAGTGGTTCGTCATTCTCTTTGGGCTTACAAACACTCCAGCCACCAGCCACCTTTAAGTGACTAATTATCTTACATATTCGGGCCATATCTTGAAAAATTTGTAGTGGTGTAACTAGATGATATCACAATCTTTAGTTGCACTTGGTAAAATCATGTGCAGCATGTTCTAGTGGTCAACGATCTTTGACAATAACTCAAGGAAAAATTTAGAAACATTGCTTCATAACTAATTCTGGTGTACATGTTAATCCTAAAAATTTCTTAGTCCTCAAGAAATGACCCTTTCCTACAAGTGCTACAGATTTGAAAAGTTTCTCAAGACATGAACATTTACGAAAATTTTATTCATCATTATTCTGTTATCATTCGGCCTCCTTATTAGTTGACAAAGAACAATAAGTCTTTCCCATGGAGATGCAAGCCTGCATGAACATTTCAACAACTCAAGCATATACTTGCCACTTTATACTTGTTGATGATTACAGCTACGTGAGACATTCTCCAGGACACAAACCTGAGAGAGAGCCCCTGAGAGGGGTGTGTGGTTCCTATCTGAGACAGAGCTGGCCTCCTCCTTACAAAGAGTTGAGAAGAACTCCAGATGATTCTCCTGTGTAACGCAGTGAGAAAGGAGATCTACAGAGTTGGGCATGCATGTGGCTGAGCACAAGGTAAACGTGTGAATTCACAAAGTGTTGGGTGCATCATCATGAGACAGAGATGAAGATGATATATTAGCCTCCTCTTAGCAGAGAGTTGATGATGAACTCCAAATGACTCTCCTGTGTAATGCAGTGGAAAAGAAGATCTGTTGAGTGGACGTGCCTATGGACGAGCACAGGTGAACGTGATCCTAGTGGCTGAGCACTAGTGAGAGTGGTTCTTCTATGTAATGCAGTGAGCCAGAGATATGGACATCGCTATGGATGTGCCCCTAATGGCTAAGTACTAGTGGGTGTATAAGATCCCTTGCTATATTCTTCAAGAGTCAGACCTTCATGTAAGCCTAATTGTAATGTAAAGGGTACAAGTCGGCCCCATCTTTATGTAATTGATAATTAATGTAAAAGATAATTAATTTGGTTAATATTAATTATATTATGAGATAAAGAGGTCAGCCCTGTTGTGCCAATAGACACTTATGTTGACAGGTCAAGTCTAATATAAGTAAAGGTAAATTCCCCATTGAGAAATCATATCTCAAGTGTGAGTTGGGAAATTTCAGCAAGTACATCTTCTTGGGAAAAGTGCACACCTCTCTTGGGCGCTAGTATTCTAGGGTTTGTAAGAACCCTCTTGTGTGCTAGGTTTTTCTTGGTGGTGAAGGTCTTTCTCTTGAGGAATATAGCAAAGGATTTTGGTTGGGTTTTCTTCCCTTGTTGAAAAGGGTTTCCCAGGATAGTTCTTGTGTACTTGTGCATGGTGTTTCTTCTTGTGATCTTGGTTGCTGCAAATTGTTTATGGTTTAAGTAAAAAGCAAAAATGGAATGAACTTCATGCTTAAACCTTGCTAATTGAAAAATCAACATGGTATCAAAGCATAGGTCTTGAAGAACCCATTGCACAAACATCTTTCAGCCATACTCTCTCTCTTCTACAGAAACCTTACAGCCCTCCTAGGGTTCCCAGAAAATCCGTACGGCCTACTCTTCTGAGGGTTTTCAGCACTTAGAACTTGGATGTTGGGGCTAAAAAGGGAATAGGTTTATACGACCTCCTTCAGCGCACCTCCAGCAAGTCTCAAATTGCAATTCTGAGCATTTTGACTTTTTGGCCCTAGGGTTTCTAGGGTTTCACTAATTTCTGTACAAAATTTCAAAATTGTGTTTCTGTAACTCCTTGAAGGAGCTATTCAGCTTACCAGGGCTATCATATCCTTCAAAGGCTTATTGTTGGCAGTCATAAGTCCAACAAAACCTAAAAGTGATAGCCTAGCCTAGCCTAGCCTAGCCGCTAGGTTTTCTAGCCTAGTTGACAAGGGTTTGTGAAGAATCCAAAAATGAGCAAAATCATGATGGGAGGCAAGCCTGATGGCTCAAGCAAACTTAGTTCCAGGAAGACAAGACCTCAAAGAAATGAAGACATCAACATCTCAGCACTCTCAGGTATGGTCCCTACCTAAGTCACCTGACACGTCCAAACCCCCCCTCGTGTCACGAATCCTACGTGTCAGACACCAAACGGTAGGACACGTGTCGGATACTCGTTTAGAACGTGTCATGTTCACAGGACACGCATGTCTTGAAAATAGGACACATGTTCGAGAAGGACCCTGACTCATGTTTTCTCATGCAAGTTGCAACTGTGAGGTGTTTCAGTGTGCAACTAAGGGTTTTTTGCCTTACTAATTCTATTTAAAGAGGTCCCCACCCCCTCCATTTTACCCGCCCTCCTCCTTTATCTTTCATTTTCATCCTTTTACTTAAATTTTTAACATTACCATTAATTGTTTCAAGATGTTTGAGAGTGGTTCCAACCTCATTGGACTTCATATGGAGAAAGTAGAATTTTAGGTCCCATTCAAAATTCAGCAGA
>SNQJ01S0049970.1:54678-74151 GCA_010110895.2 Picea sitchensis | reverse complement strand
CATTAAAAAATATAAGAATTATTCATAAATTTTGTACCATTTTTATGTTTATGGTGACACTGTCCTCTATATTTATTTCCTTTCTGAATCTTTGTGTCTTAGTTATTTAGTTCCGGAGAATTTGATTTCTAGTCAGTAAAGCTTTCAATATTTTAAAAAAATATGTTCCATACATCATGCCATATCATTGTTACTTTCCAGGTTGCGTATCAAGTCTACTTGTTGACAATTGGGTTGGTTAAGTCGAGGACTGTAGAATTTTTGATCATGCCCTATCGTTTTTATTAGTTCCTTCAACCCTGGTTTAATTCAGAATGAATATCCTGTTATGAAATAATGATTCGAATGACTCTTGTTACTTGGGCATAATGGAACTATTCTTTCGAGTGATAATCCTAAGGGCATTGAATATCCTTCCAAAAATTACCTTACATCGAAATTAAATACTAATATCCACCCTTTACATCCATATCTTTGTGTTGTGTTGACGATTAAAATCACAATGAGAAATTTCACCTGCAAAGTATTGCTAAAGCCCTATTATTTAAACTATCCTAATAATATAATACTAGTAGGTGGGATCCCCTTGTAGGCTGGAGGCTTGAAGATAGTCATATAACACATTTTCTTTTGCTGTTTCAATGCTTCTTACAGGGTCCTATATGGTTGAAAATGCAGTCTTGGTTTCATTTCGACATAGTGATAGGTGGATGATGCATTTTATGGGATGTTATGCTATTTAAAGCTTTATTTTTATGTTATGATTGGCATATATTTACAGTTGCTATGTTTAATCACGTTACCATGATTTATTACCTAGCTACACATACACAAGAAATATGTTAGTAATAGCATAACCAAAACAAAGAGAATAAACTTATGGGAACAATCCTAAAAGAAAGGGCCTATGTTTAAGCTATGTTAAAGGTTATGTGGAAATGGAAATGTAAAACATGTTAGTGTTAGTCCTAACTATTATATGGTGGGTTAGTGGCTATACAATTTTCATTTGAGTTATTTTAGGGCACATATTATATGGCAATGCATATGGTATGACATAAGGACTTGGCAAGGGTTAACGTAAATGTTTTGGGTGGCGCATTGGGAAAGGAATATTTTCACAGGTTTCAAAGGTTTGGAAATTGATTACATAGTTTAAATGATATGGTGAGTGTTGGTTGTCTTGTACTTCGAAATTGAATAGAAGAGGAGATGGAAGTGATGTGCAGTAAATGCATGTCACTCCATACTCCCCCCATCAGGCCATCACCCTAGTATGGTTTTTGTTGCATTTTGGTCTGTTGGTGGTTAAGCTTTGCATTTCAGGCTTGGGAAGAAAACACTTGAGCAACTCACCCTTTTAAGCTCTCGGTTATAGGTGTGGTTATTTTTCACCCCATCCATGAATCAATCTCTATGTATGAACATAAAATGTCTCAATAGTGCTTGAGTTTGTGTTTTCTTGAGAATTGCAACTGTGTAAATGCTTGGTTTTTCTCTATGGAATGACTGTGTAATTGTTCGGATTGCAAGTAAAAGAATTGGTTTTTGGTTGAGTTGTGCATTCATTGGTTGCTCTGTTGGAGAAAATCATGGTGGGTCTCTGTGGATTTTTGAATGAATATGGTATTATCGCTCTATTTTTTAATGGTGGGGGGTTTCTATATGTGTATTCTTGTTGGTTTCTTCATCACAATTATGTGTTCGGACTTCCATTTGGTTGCTGTGTATTTTACCAGAGTCATGGTCTTGGGCTTAGTGTCTTGGCACCATATATTTTAGGAATCGGTCTTAGGGTGTCCAAATATATATTCCTTATGGTTGTTGAGTGCTATAAGTTATGCCTCGGGTTGTGCATCCTCGCTGGCATTGTTGTCAAATGATTCAGATCTTAAGAAATAGACAGAGGTTATACCTCTGTGTGTTCTGGGTAACTGTCACTGTCCAGTGGACATCCACCGCCCCTCTACAAACATGAATGCACTATGTGCATCATTTTTTTACCCTACTCATCATTGTTTCCTCTGTGGCTAACTGTTGTGCCATTGCCCAGACCGAGAGTTATAAGGAACCCTATGGTTTTCTACTATGCTTGTATCAAATGGTCTTTGCCTATGGTTGATATGCCTCTGAGGACCTCTAGTTCTCTGTGTGATTTATGACTAAGCACACTCTTGATTGCCTCTTTGTATTTTTTGTGACAGAGCCTGATTTTAAAATCCCCAACTGTTCTAACTCATGTCGGGCATCTTTTTGGTTTTCAAAGATTAGTTATCAAGTGGAGTGGTTATGGAATTTTTTTTCGAGTCCCTATATTGTCTTCCTATGATGAAATTGGTTGAAAGTTTGTGATTGAGAATAAGTAATAATATGCAGTCAAAGGGCTACCTCTTTTTTGTTATACTTTGAATCATTGTGTTCTACAACATGGTGTTAATTGCAAATTGGAGACTCCTCTGTGTTTCACTAGGCCCGATCAGGGTTATAGATAGTTATGAAAATGATGACTATGTTATTTCGTTATGTTCACTGTGTATCTATTATGGAATCATCGTGCATATTGTAAATAATTGCATCGAAAGTGATGAATCTTGGGTTTTATATTCACTGTGATTTCGTTGCAAAGACTTATTGGTTGATATGATGAAGAGTGTATGAAATCGGGCATGTTTTAATAGTCTGTTCAAATTGGAAAGGGACATGTGCATATGTTTTAATTGGCCGATTGTGAATTGATGGACAATATATGATATTTTTATAATGATGTATTATGGATAGAGGTGGAACAATGTTGCTATGTTTTTTCTTTCGATTCTTAAAAGGAAAGGAAAGAAATTAGAGACCAAGCATTTTCTTAACATAATTGTTGAAAGTTGTTTCGATTATGAGTATGATTGCAGACTGTTCTAATTAAGAAGTTTTGAAGAATTTGAATGCTGAACAGTGAACAATTTTGATAGACAGTAATTATTGAATTGGTGTTGGTATCTTTTGTATTGAGTAGAGAGTTATGTTTATTGATTACTTGATTTGTTTTATGAATAGTAATCATTATTTACATGCCATTCTCTCACTTTCTTGCACATTACAAGTCCCCTCACCTTCCCAGATTCACTATTCACTCCCCGTTCTTAAAATTAAATTATAGTTAAATGAAAACTCTGTATTATAGCAGTTGAAGGATGACACAAGGATGAGTTACAGTTGATATGTTTTGTTATTACAATACAATTGATTGTTTGATGATTTGTTGAGCAATAATCATGATTTACCCCCCTTCATTTTACCACTTTTCTCTCAATACAATCCCTCATATATCCTAGAACCCTTATTCACCCCCCGCTCATTGACAAGTATTAAACGATTTTGTGGATTGGATTGCATGACTCTGATGTGTTGCTAAGCCAAAATTTGTTTCATATTTAAAGAGATGTCATGTATGGTTTGTTGAAGAACCAGTTGCTAATAATTAATGCATACATGAATGAGCTTCTTCAGTAGAGGTAGCCATGGCCAACGTAACATGGGAAGAGGAAATTGGAACAAGTGCCCTATAAGGCCAAGGTTTTATATACATTTTGATGCAGACTCACAAGAGTTGAGCCAACTATCTCAAGCTGGATTTTTTAACTGGATTGGAAAAGGAGTGGTCCAACCTAGGCCAGAAAGGAATACTTTCCAAGCCTCGCATGTCCCTGGTATCCCAGTTCCCCTTCATGTCTCATTATAACCTAAAGTCCCTGAAAATGACGGATGGCAAGAGATTGTCCACTCGATAATATCCCAACATTGTGGCTGGCCCAATTTGTCCCTACCTGCTCCTCCTCCACCGGTTAACCAAATTTTCCAAGCTGCTCCTGCACACTCACCAATACAATATTCCCACACAAGCAAAAGGTTAAAAACCAAATCCCACCATGCTCCTAATAAAGGAAAATCTGTTGCTACCTCCTCCTCTCCCTCAAATGACTCTGCCAAATCCGTTTCATCCCACATGCATTTGAGAGATGATTGCTTTGATGTTATCAGTGAGAGATTAGACCTAAAGGCTCCACACAACCTAAGGAAAATTTAGAGAAATCAAAGGGAGACAACAACAACAAGGGGAAAACTGCCTCCCAGAGCAACAAATATGGTTTTTGAGTGTTTTTATTTATTGATTGTTGAGAACAATTGACTTTTGAAGTTTTTGGACAACACATTTTTTTTTATATATGTTGGATATTATATTTTTAGATATGGTTTCAAGTATCATTGATATTAATTTTCAAATTATGAGAGTGATGATGGGAGCCACAAGGAGGGATGTGTTTGATTGATTAACTAGTAGTGTTTATGCTTGTTAAAGAAACTAAAGGGAGTCGCAAGGGGTCCCATCTACTAGTTATTATTTATTAAATACCCTTATTATTATTTTATTATTTCCCCCCCTAAAATAATAAGTTGGTTGAGTTTTAGTTAACTTAACTAAAGAGGTAGTTTAACTACTTCAACTAATTCTGATTTCTTAAAGGTAAAAAGAGAAGGAGGGACAAGAGGAGAATAGTAGGAGAAAGCATACTTAAGGTCTGCTCTTGAGTTTTATTGAGATAATTCAGTTTTCATTCATTATTTAATTCATTGAAAGACTAATTCTCTTTTATGATAGCATGGCCATATTGTAGAAAACAAGATTCAAGGTTGAATTACATCATTCAGACACTTGCTTCTTAGAGGTGTTGATCTATTTTTGATAGTCTTTGTAGACTTGTCTGTTTGTGAATTAAATTTCATGATTGATAAAGGATATTGTGCAGAGCCGAGTGGGAAAAAATCCATGGCAAGTTGATCCAAATTTTAAAGTTCAGTTTTTTACTTTCTGTTAGAAGTCCTTTTGTATGGTTTTCATCGGGGACATCTAAGTTTGACTTTGGTCAAAACTTCCTCAGGGAATTTTGTAAAGAGAATGATTCTTCGATAATTTGGAATGAAATAAAAAATTTATTTATATCTCATCTTTGTTGATTATTGACTTGATATTTTTTACTTCCGTCTCTACATTTATTTTTGCATCGGTTATATTGAGAAAATTACATAAACATTGAATTTTTCAGCAAACTTTCATTTATAAAAAAATCAGCCTAATCCCTTGTAACCAATACTTTTGGATTAGGAAACAATTTTTTATGTCTATAAACATAGGGTGATATTCCCATATATATTTCTTTAGCCAAGTAATATCCGATAATGCTTGAGTAAGATTATTTCATATATTTTCCTCAACATTTGTTTGGCGACCATATTGGGGAGATTTTCAATATTTCTCTGGTTGATTTTTATGCTTGATTATCATCAAATATATCTATTTTTCTGATATTAATTTTTTGACTGTTTCATTTCTTAATGACTGTACCTGTTGCAAGGCAGCCTAATATTGAGCCCGATCTTCAAGATCATACCAACATTGCTTTAAACTTGTTTAACGCCATTTTAGACAATGCTAATACTTGGGTTGAGCTTAATTGTTCATGGGCAACAATTGAACAAGATATAAGTGCCCAAGAATGTTGGGAAGCTAGGCATAGACAACTTATGAATCAGCCATAACTTTCTTTTTCCTTCAACTTTGTCCTTGTTTTCATATCCTTAGACCCTCGTGTTTCTAGGAGAAGAAGAGGCTTATCACCTTAAATTAATCCTATTGCTGAAACATGAAGAAGGAATGTTGTATTATTGACCCAACAAAGTACTCTAAGGAGAACCTTGTCTGATTCATACAGTTCGTCTTTCTCTCCCTTACCTATTATCCACAAGATGGCATATAGTGGTGGCTCTGGTGGCACTGGAGGTGCTTCTTCATCTCAATCTTCAACTTAGTCAGTGATTGGTAGCTTATATAGTCACCAACTCCTTTCCCAATCTACCACAAACCCCACCAAATTCATTAAAAAGTATGGGATTTTTCAATTTGAAGAAGATGCTACAACCACTTCATGGCATGTTTACTTTCCTCTTAACCTGGCACTTTCTACTTGTCCACTTTCTAAATTCAAAGAGCATCTTCCTAGGTTTTTAGGGAATAACACTGTCACTACAAATGAACACTTTGTGGCATTTTCTAATGCCTATCACAAGTACATAGGAGCCAATGAAAATGATACTTGCATGCACTTATTTGTCAATTCCCTTGAAGGGAAGGCTGCGACCGATTTCTTCGATCTCCCTCCTAAGATTTTATCTACTTGGGAGGAGTTAGTATATTGGCTCAAATCCACCTATGGGCAATCCAAAATCCCAGCTGAGCAGTTATGGGAATACAATAACATCACTTATAAGGATGGTGAGACCATCAAGTCCTTCAACTTGTGTTTCACCAAGTTATACAATCAAATCCATGAACTCATTCGACCTCAGAACCAAGCTTCTTTCATGCATTATTATAATGCATTACCTTCCCCCTACCATCATAGGGTTGAGGAAAATCCCATTGATAACCTTGGTTATGCTTTGCATACTTGTTTAGAGTATGAAGAATAACTTGAAAAAACAGGTCTTCCTCAAGGAGATTCAGTTAAACAGACAGACATGCCTGCCCTCTTACAACTTATACAAGACATGAATAATTGTATGATAGTGTATGAGTTAAAAGGAAATGTCTCCCCTCTTATCCCTGGAGCTTCATCCTCTTCTGGACCTCCCTTTAGAAATCCAAATGAAAATAATTTTCAGCCTAAAGCTATCATGCCTCGTAGTTGGTGTAACTTTTGTGAGGAACACCATGAGGAAAGTACATGTGAGGTAAAGAAGATTGCCATAAATAAAATATTTGGTAAGAGACCTGAAACTACCATCGCTGTCCTAGATTTTGTAGAGCTAGAAGATGTCATGATCATCAATACTAGGAATAAATCCTATTCTCCCAAAATCAAATATGATCCTCCCCGCATTTATTCTAGCCCAATCTCATCCTCACTAGCTACTACTGTTCAAGTTCCTAAGGATCCTGACAGTCAAGGAACGATATCTCCTCTCCCCTCTTCCAAATACAATATTCTAAATCATTTGGCCAACATCAAAGAAAATGCAACCCTTTTGGACATGGTTGCCATCCCTGAACAACAGAGGCATCTAAAAAAATTCATGGAAGGAAAAGATTCTGTTGTAGCCAACCTCTTTGAAGAGGTAGATGAAGANATTCTAAATCATTTGGCCAACATCAAAGAAAATGCAACCCTTTTGGACATGGTTGCCATCCCTGAACAACAGAGGCATCTAAAAAAATTCATGGAAGGAAAAGATTCTGTTGTAGCCAACCTCTTTGAAGAGGTAGATGAAGATGATTCATATGTAAATAAAGTAGGTGTACATAAATTTAGATACCCTGTTAAAAATACCCCTTTTTATATTTATGTAAAGATTATGGATAATATTTCCCCTTGTTGCCTCATTGACAATAGTTCGGGCCCAAGTGTAATGTCATATATTATTATGGAAGATCTAGGTTTGTATTGTTAAAATGAGAACACCAGAATCATGCTCTCTTATAATAGTCTACAACAAATGACCATAGGTGAAATCAAGGGCATGACCTTGGTTTTGTGCATGCACCCTAAAATAAGGACAACCCTTAATATTTGGGTAATTGATATGACAGTAAGAAAATAATCAATCATCCTAGGAAGAGATTGGAAAACTTTGACATGTGGATACCTCTCATTTGATGGGACACACTTATCTGTTCCTCAAAATGGTCAAAACATCATAGTCCTTAGGAGGGAAGGATTTCACCTTACATAGAAAGTGTTCCACAACCTAATGTGGATTATATCAAAGAGGACCTAGGGGTGTATTCCATCTTTGCTGAGGAGGAAAACACTCCCTTGGAACAAATCAACTTAGACAATGGTATGTGGTATATGCACTTTGATGGTTCATTCTCTAATGAAGGAAAAATAGCTAGCATTATCTTGTACTGTCCCGTGGGGAAAATTCATAAATTTTCTTATAGGTTAGAGTTTGCTTGCACAAACAATGTCATTGAATTCAAAGATTTATTATTAGGCATTGAAAATGTCTATAATCTAGGTTGTGGTCACCTTACAGTTTTTGGGTATTCCGAGCTTGTTTTGAAACTTGTACATAAGATATATTCCCCTAGAAAAAAGTTGATGAAACACTACACCCAAAATGTTTCAGCACTTATCTCAAACCTACTATCTTTCAACATTACTCATGTTAAGAGGGAATTGAACTCAATGGCTGATCAATTAGCTATTTTTGCAGCCTCTCCTAATCGACAACTTCTGCCTCAAAGACATGATTGTACTTTTGAATCTCTATATCGTCCACACATCCATGAAAATATATAATCATGGTAGGTCTTCCCTAGCAATGATATCATCCGTGCTTTCATTCAAAATGAACCTTATAAGCCTAAGGAAATTATATACATGGAAGATAATAAGATTCCTAAGGGATTGAATCCTCTAGAGAGTTCATTTTCATCGAGTGATGTGGGAAATAAAGAGAAACATAAAGAAGAGGAGTCGAAAAGGAAGGTGAGTGAAACCATCTCCTTGAACATTGGAACACCCGAGTTTCCAAAGAATGTTAAATTAGGTGTCCAATGTTCTAATGAAGAAAAAATGAAGTTTGCCAGACTGCTTGGTGAATTTCAAGATGTATTATGAGGATATTCATGGTTTTGATCCCGCCCTTATACAACACGCCATTCCTATAAAGGAGGGCATAAAACCAGTTAGGAAAAAACAAAGACCTTTCAACCCTGCACTAGAAGCAATTATTTGAAAGTGACTCAGACCCCCCTTCTCTCCTAAGGGTTGTGCGACCTCCCGATCTAGGATTGATCAAGAAACTGAGTCAGATCGACTCTTTAGGCCTCTGCTAGACCCCAAAAACACTTACATAGGTCCTTTCTCCAAATGCGCAAGTTGTATGGGACCCACAGGTTCTCTCTTGAGCACTACTCAACTTCCACATGAACCGAGTGCTAGTTCTTCCCAACTAAGTGCCTTCCTTTCTGTGACCATGACTATGACCACTCGCTTGACCAATTGGAACTTCACAACTTCGCATGTCGAGTATGCTTGTGATGGCTTCCCCTTTCACCTTCTTCTCCTCTATTGGCAACAACATGTGTGTTCTACCATTCTTCTCTAAGGTGTATGTATTCTTCCTCCCATCATGAATGACATTCCTGTCAAACTGCCATGGTCTTCCCAAAAAAATATGGCATACATCCATGTGAATTACATCACATAGAATTTCATCTTTATATCCTCCTATCTTAAATTCAGCCAAGCATTGTTTAGTAACCATTACCTGGTGTCCTTTCTACAACCATGAGACTTTTTATGGCTTCATATGTGCCGTTGTCTCCATCTCCAATTTATCCACCATCTCTGTGGATAATAAGTTATCAGTGATCCCACTGTCGATTATCACCTTGCATACTCTATCTTTAGTCTTGCAAGCTATACTAAAGAGACTGTTCCTCTGCATTGGCTTTTCAACTTTTGCCTTTGGTTTCAAGAAAAAATTCCTCAACATCATGGATCTTCCATCCTCTACTCCTTCTGCTTCAACTTTCCCTCTCCGTGCTTCCGAAATGTGAGATTCACCTCCTCCTTTATTTTTCTTGGGACATTCCCAAGACATGTGCCCTATCTTTCCACATGCATAGCATCTTACTTCTCCTCCTCCTCTTCTTCCTCTTCCTCTAGAATAACTTCTTCTACCACCCTGTCTTCCTCGAGAACTTCCTCCTCTTTCCGAGTGACTATGTGGTTTCTCAGTCTCGTCATTTGAATTATGTGCCTTGTCATGGGTAACTCCCTTATTTTTGTTTGGGGATGGGATTTTACCTCTTCCTCGCTGGATTTGTTTTCTGGCCAACTTCTCCTCTGCTTTCAGTGCAAACTGATAAGCATCCTCCACTGTCCTTACTCAAATCATGTTGAGCTCATCCTATATTTCATGTCTCAGGCCATTTATATATCTGGAAAATTTTTCTTCATATTTCTCTCTTTGTCCAGTTCTGATGTTCAGCCTATAAAACTCCTTTGTGTATTCCTTAACTGTCATACCCTTCTATCTTAGGTTCTACAACTTTCTGACCATAATGATCTGATAATATTTGGGCATGAATTTATCCTTTAACTTGGCTACCATTATGACCTAATTCTTTATCCTTTGTTTGCCTTTGCTTCTCCTCTCAGCCTGAAATTCATCCCACCATAGTGCTGCATGTCCTTTTAGCATGGTGACAACCTGTTTCACCTTTCTCTCTTCATCGACATCTTCATAGACGAAATGTTTTTCCATGGATCTTATCCAATCCAACAACTCTTCAACATCTAAATTTCCTTCATACATTGGGACCTCTATCTTGGCTCTGCCTCCCAATCTAACAATTGCTCTCAACAAACGTTCTTCGGCAACATCCTCTCCTACAGCTTCTCTGACTTCTACTGCTTCACTCTTTGCATCACTAATGTCTCTAACATCAGGTTCTCGTCTCTGCACTGCCTCCATCACCTCTAATATTGCATGAAGTTCTTGCATCTCCCTTTCTACAGCCTGATTGGCTAAAGGTGGTTTCACCCATCTCCTTGGTGGAATTATGTTGACTGTCTATCACACACAGAGTACAAATTTGAGTTCTTTTGTCTCCTTTCTTTTGCCTACTATCTGCAAGAACAAATTTCTCTCTGATACCACTTGATGCAGACCCCCCTTCTCTCTTAAGGGTTGCATGACCTCCTGATCTATGATAGATCAAGAAACTGAGCTGGATCAACTCTTTGGGTCTTTGCTAGACCCCAAACCCACTTACACAGGTCCTTTATCCAAATGCGTAGGTCGTATGGGACCCGTAGGTTCTCTCCTGAGCACTGTTCAACTTCCATGCAAATCTGGTCGTGCTAGTTCTTCCCAGCTAAGTACCTTCCTTTTCGTGACCATGGCTGTGACCACTCACCTAACAACCAAGCACTTCACGACTTCACGTGTCAGGTGTTTTCACGTGTGCCAACCCCGACCCTCTGACTCTAAAAATACCAAAGTGGGGCCTAGCGCGTACTAGCTCCTCCCTTGACCTTTGACGATGTGACCCCTCACTATGACCTGAAGCCAATCTCTTGCACACTTCATGGTTTCACATTTTGTGTTCCCGGAAGGTTTTTTTTCACTTGTATTCCTGATTTCTAAAACCAAAAATTTGGGCTCCATCCACATTAGATCAACAGTCCAAAACCTGTGTGATCCGACGGTCCTGCTTTCTCGTTCGCGAACTTAGGGATTTCTTAGGACCAGATCTATGGCCCACACCTTCCTTTGATCAACAACTATGATCGTTTCACGAACTTGGGTTTCGTGATCTTTCTTGTCCTATGCACTTCCCAAGGGTTAAACCACATGCACTTATCTCTGGATCCAATGACTATTGATTCACATGTTTAGATCTAACGGTCCAGATCTGATCTTCTCCCTGTGCTTCCTCTAGTCACTAGACGTTAATCTAACGGTCTAGATTCTTTCCGCAACTGATCTAACGATTGTTTCCGCTCCTCCTCCCGAGCTTTTGATTTGTCTGATTCAAAAAGTTTCTAAGTATTCAAAGGTCTCTACCTTTGAACTTCCTGTGAGTCTGCCTCTCAGACTTTGACTACACTTGTAAAAAATGTTATCCCTAAATGTCGACGAAAAACCGATAACATTGTGGTTCCGAATTCTAATAAAAAAAACTCATACCACAAAAAATTGAACTATCAGTGTTATCCCTCCTGAGGTTGGTATCATGAAGACTTAGACTTCCCGCGCACTCCTTTCATTTCAGGGATTTTGATAACTCAGATCCAAAGGATTTCCCAAAGATAAGTTCTTCTTGCCCTCTTGGTGCTCTCCTTTTTCTCTGTGCACACTTTGCAACAGATTCTTATGCAGGTTCGAGTTTTTGCAGATGACTCTGTACACCTTGTAGTAGTCACTCTGCATTCCTGGCAAAGGGAAATTTTCGTGCTATCTCTTCTGAGCTTCAAAACCAAAACAAATTCCGTCAATGCACTCCTTACGTTCTATGTGCACACCTTGCACCAATCAACATAAGATAAACAATTGAAACTTATCCTAACATTCACAGTTCCATCTACTCATAAAAAAAATCATTCATTCATTCATGAAACACAATAACAAGGAATTGCAAGCAATGTCCACACCATGCATTGGGTCAATTTTCCTCTGTTATATTAAAAAAAATGAAAATGGATACAACTATGATCAAAAACAAAAATTGAAAACTCAGAAATCTCCTACTAACTTGCAGCTAGCCTCATTTGGGCGTACAAAACTTCTATTTATCTCAGAGGCTCTTAGGGTTCCCCCTGACTACTTTTGTACTTCAAAACCTATCCTGAAGGCTAACTTAGTGCATTCATAGTCTAGAGTAGGAGTGGAAACTCCCACATCGCTCGCGATCATTTGAGCGTGCCTCAAAATATTTTTCTGACGCTGATTTAAGGCGCACTTCAAAATATCTTCCGTAACTGCTAGCATTGAGATTCCACACATATTCCCAGATGATGAGAGGTACTGGTCCAGGTGCTTGCCAATGATGCTCCTGCATCATACTCCCCTTGAAAAAAATTGATGGACTCCTATCCATGAGCTCCTGCACCGACATTCCATGCTTCTGGATATCAGCTTCATTTTTCTAACTGGCACCTTCTATTGGGTGTCCCTTCCACTTGACCATATATTCAAAATAGGTCTTCCTCCTGGTCTTTTTGCCAATCCTTTGATCAATGATCTTCTCCATTTGTGTTTTTTCTCCTACAGGCATTTGTTTTTCCCACTGGATATTCTCTTGATCTTTTAATCCCTCCATTTCATCTTTCTTGTAAGGGTACAGGTCTGAAACATTGAATATGGGAGATATTTACACATCATCTGGAAGCTCAATATCATAGGCATTTTCATCAAACTTCCTCAATATATTACCCATCTTTAACTTGTTGTATGTTCTCCTAGGGAACCTTTCTTTCCTGAGATGTGCCAAAACCTGATCTCCTACTTCAAATTGAAGTTCTCTGCGGTGTTGATCAACTTTGCACTTGTACTCCTGGTTAGAACTCTACAACTGTCCTTTGATATGGCTATGGAGATTCTACATTTGTGCAACAAAATCTTCTGCTCCAGCGCTCCTGATCTCACTCTGTTCCAAGTCTCTCAACTCATATACTCCCCTGGGTTGTATTCCATACAATATTTGGAATGGGCTCTTTCTAGTGCTCCTGTTTGGTGAATCATTGTATGAAAATTCTTCTTGTGGCAGAATCTGATCCCACTGATTATGGTGTTCAGTAAACAGACTCCTTAATAAGTTTCCCAAGCTTCTGTTTACCACCTCAGTCTATCCATCTGTCTGAGGGTGATAAGCTGAGCTGAAGGAAAAATTTGTCCCCAACTTCTTCCACAGTGTTCTCCAAAAGTTACCAACAAATTTTGTGTCTCTGTTCGAAACAATTCTTCTGGGTAGGACGTGAAGTCTCACAACTTCCTTGAAAAATAGATTTTCAACATGTGTTGCATCACTGGTATTCTGGCATGGGATAAAGTGCGCCATCTTTGAAAATATATCCACCACCACAAATATAGAATCGCATCCTCTTTGCGTTCTTGGTAGTCCCAACACAAAATACATGCTTATTGCATCCCAAGGCCTCTCTGGTATTGGCAATGGTTGATACAATCCAATGTTCTGTCTTTTTCTTTTTGCATGTTGGTAGATTCTACATCTGTTCAAAATTATTATCACATCTTTTCTCATACCTGGCCAATAGTATGAACTGCTCAACTGTGCAAATGTTTTATCATGGCTGAAATGTCCAGCCAATCCTCCACTATGCTTTTCCTTCAAAAGTTTATCCCTCATTGAGAATTTTGGTATGGACAATTGATTTCCCTTGAATATCAATCCCTCTTGAATCATGTACTTTTTCCACTGGCTTCTGTCTCTTCACCTAAAATTCTTGTAGAATCAAACATCTCCTTCTTAATGCATCAACAACTTTGTTAGCATTCCCAACAATATGTTTTATGACAAAAGTAAAGTTCTGCATAAACTCAACCCATTTTTCATGCCTCTGATTCAATTTTTCCTGTCTAGTTATTGTAAGTTTTAAATCTGTGAAGTAAAGCAATGCATATAGATTCTTAAGCAATACATAAATTAATCAATGGCTCATACACAGAGTAAACATATATTTTTACCGGAAACCCTCAACTGGGAAAACCTTTCTTATTTTCATTATATCGAATATAACACACACCCAATAGTTATGAATTGTAAAGCTTGATTATCACTATACAAGACAAATTCCTGTGGGGCAAGGTAATGTCTCCATTTCTTCAAGGCTTGAATTATGGAATAAAACTCTTTATCATACGTGGAGTATTTTCTCTTGGCCTCATTCAACGTCTCACTGAAATAGGAAACAGGTCTATTATCCTGGCTCAAAACTGCTCCAATTGCAACTCCACTTGCATCACATCTCACTTGAAATGTCTTTTCAAAATTCGGCAAGACTAGAATTGGTCATTCCATTATTTTACCATTAAGTATATTGAAGCTCTTCTCAGCCTCCTCTATCCATTTAAAATACTCATGCTTCTTTTTCACTGTATCCATCATTGGTGCACAAATTCCACTGAAGTCTCTAATGATCTTCCTATAGAAGCTTTCTAATCCATGGAATATCCTTACCTCAAACATACTCTTCGGTGACGACCATTCTTTGATTGCTTTCACCTTCTATGGATCCATATTTAGTTCATTTGAAGAGATCACAAAACCCAAGTAAATGAGTTTTGTCTTCATAAAAGGGGACTTCTTTAGATTTATCAACAAATTCTCCTGCTGTAGCCTCCTCATCACTAGTGTTAGGTGTCTCAAATGCTCCTCTTTGGTCCTATTAAATATCAGTATATCATCCAGATATACAACCACAAACTTGCCAATGAAATAATTCAGTGTCTCATTCATCGGCCTCATAAAAATACTCGGGGCATTTGTTAAGACAAATGGCATAACAAAGCATTCATAGAAACCTTCATTTGTCTTAAAGTTTGTATTCCACTCATCACCTTCTCTCATTCTAATTTGGTGATATCCACTTTTCAAATATATCTTAGAAAATAAGCTTTCTCCACTTCAATAGTCCATTAAATCATCCATTCTTAGTAAAGGAAATCTATACCTGATGGTGATCTTGTTAATGGATCTTGAGTATGTACATATCATCCATCCTCCATCTTTCTTTGGACTCAACATAGTTGGTATTGCGCATGGAATGAAGCTCTCTATGACCAAACCCTTGTCTAACAATTCTTGGACTTGGTTCTTTACCTCCTCATTCTCTCGAGGTGTCATCCTGTATGTCGCTTTGTTTGGCAGACTTGCTTCTGGTATCAAATCAATATGATGGCTTAAACTTCTGATGGGTGGTAATGAGTTAGGCATCTCATCCACCACTATGTTAGCAAAATTATCCAACAATTTCTGAACTTCTTCAGGAAAATCATCCATCGAAGAGATTGTAAGGATAACTCTGGGTGTCCTCACCACATCGAACTACATCTTCTATTCTTTCTTGACTTCTTTCAGGAGTTCCTTCCCACTCATGAGAAGTATGCTTGTGCTAGCTTCCCCTTTCACCTTATTCTCCTCTATTGGCAACAACATGTGTGTTATACCATTCTTCTCTAAGGTGTATGCATTCTTCCTCCCATCATGAATGAGATTCCTATCAAATTGACATGGTCTTCCCAAAAAAATATGGCATACATCCATGGGAATTAAATCACATAGAATTTCATCTTTTTATCCTCCTATATTAAATTCAATCAAGCATTGTTTAGTAACCATTACCTGGTGTCCTTTCTGCAACCATGAGACTTTATATGGCTTCGGATGTGCTATTGCCTCTGGCTCCAATTTCTCCACCGTCTCTGTGGATACTAAGTTATCAGTTCTCCCACTATCTATTATCACCTTGCATACTTTGTCTTTAGTCTTGCAATTTTTTCTGAAGAGAATATTCCTCTGCACTGGCTTTTCAACTTCTGCCTCTGGTTTCAAGAGAACCTTCCTCAACATTAGGGATCTTCCATCCTCTGCTCCTTCTGCTTCAACATTCCCTCTCTTTGCTTCCAAAATGTGAGCTTCACCTCCTCCTTCTTTATTTTTCTTGGGACATTCCCAAGACATGTGCCCTGTCTTTCCACATGCATAACATCTTACTTCTCCTCCTCCTCTTCTTCCTCTTCCTCTAGAATAAATTCTTCCACCACCCTATCTTCCTCAGGAAATTCCTCCTCTTTCTGAGTGACTATGTGGTTTCTCAGTCTCGTCATTTGAATTATGTGCTTTGTCATGGGTAACTCCCTTGTTTTTGTTTGGTGCTGGGATTTTACCTCTTCCTCGCTGGCTTTGTTTTCTAGCCAACTTCTCTTCTTATTTTAGTGCAAACTGATAAGCATCCTCCACTATCCTTACTGACATCATGATGAGCTCATCCTAGATTTCATATCTCAGGCCATTTATATATTTGGAAACCTTTTCTTCATCTTTATCTCTTTGTATAGTTCTAATGTCCAGCCTATAGAACTCCTCTATGTATTCCTTAACTGCCATACCCTTCTGTGTTAGGTTCTGCAACTTCCTAAATAAATTGATATGATAATCTTTGGGCACGAATTTATCCTTCAACTTGGCTACCTTTTTTTCCCAATTATTTATCCTTTGTTTTCCTTTGCTTCTCCTCTCATCCTGCAGTTCATACCACCACAGTGCTGCATGTCCTTTTAGCCTGGTGACAACCTGTTTCACCTTTCTCTCTTCATCGACATCTTCATAGTCAAAATATTTTTCCATGGATCTTATCCAATCCAACAGCTCTTCAACATCTAAATTGACTTCATACATTGGGACTTCTATCTTAGCTCTACCTCCCAATATAACAACTTCTCTCAGAAAACGTTCTTTGGCAACATCCTCTCCTACAACTTCTTCGACTTCTACTGCTTCACCCTTTGCATCACTGATGTCTCCAGCATCAGGTGCTCATCTCTGTGCTGCCTCCATCACCTCTAATCCTGCATGAAGTTCTCACATCTCCCTTTCTACAATCCGGTTTTCTAAAGGTGGTTCCACTCATCTCCTTGGTGGCATTGTGTTGATTGTCTGCCACACACAGAGTACAACTTTGAGTTCTTTTGTCTCTTTTATTTTGCATACTGTCTGCAAGAAATTTTTTTCTCTGATACCACTTGATGCAGACCCCCCTTCTCTCCTAAGGGTTGTGTGACCTCCCAGTCTAGGATCGATCAAGAAAATGAGTTGGATCGACTCTTTGGGTCTCTGCTAGACCCCAAACCCACTTACATAGGTCCTTTCTCCAAATGCGTAGGTCATATGGGACCCACGGGTTCTCTCCCGAGAACTGTTCAACTTCCACGCAAATTGGGTGCTAGTTCTTCTTAGCTAAGCGCCTTCCTTTCCGTGACCATGACTATGACCACTCGCCTGACCAACCAGCGCTTCACAAATTCGTGTGTCAGGTGTTTGCGTGTGTGCCAACCTCGACCCTCCAACTCTCGAAATACCAAAGTGGGGCCTAGCATGTGCTATCTCCTCTCTTAACCTTCGACGATGTGACCCCTCACTATGACATGGAGCCAATCTCTCACACGCTTCACGGTTTCATGTTTCGCATTCCCAGAAGGTTTTGTTCGCTTGTCCTCCCGATTTTTGAAACCTAAAATCTGGGCTCCACCCACATTAGATCAATGGTCCAAAACTTGTTTGATTCGACGGTCCTGCTTTCTCCTTCACGAACTCAAGAATTAAACCTGTGTGATTCGACGGTCCTTCTTTCTCCTTCACAAACTCAAGAATTTCTTGGGACCATATCTACGAACCAAACCTTCCTTTGATCAATGACTATGATCATTTCACGAACTTGGTTTTTGTGAGCTTACTTATCTTGTGCAATTCCCAAGGGTTAAACCACATGCACTTATCTCTAGATGCAACGAATGTTGATCCACATGCTCAGATCTAACAGTCTAGACATGATCTTCTCCACGTGCTTCCTCTAGTCACTAGACGTTAATCTTACGGTCCAGATTCCTTCCGCAACTGATCTAACGATTATTTCTGCTCGTCCTCTTGAGCTTTTGATTTGTCTGAATCAGAAAGTTTCTAAGTCTTCAAAGGTCTCTACCTTTGAACTTCCTATGAGTCTGCCTCTTAGACTTCAACTACAATTCTAAAAAATGTTATCCCTCCTGATCTTGGTCTTGTGAAAACTTCAACTTCCCTCACACTCGCGTTCCATGGATTTTGATAACTCAGATCCAAAGGATTTCTCGAAGAGAATTTCTTCTCTCACTCTTGGCGCTCTCCTTTTTCTCTGTGCACACTTTTCAACAGATTCTTACAAAATTTTGAGTTCTTACAGATGACTGTGTACACCTTGTAGTAGTCACTCTGCACTCCTGGCAAAGGGAAATTTTCGTGCTATCTCTTATGATCTTCGGAACCGAAACAGATTCCGTCAATGCACTCCTTGTGTTATGTGTGCACACCTTGCACCACTCGACATAAGAGAAACAATTGAAACTTATCCTAACATTCACAGTTCCATCTACTCATAACGAAATTCATTCATTCATTCATGAAACACAATAACAAGGAATTGCAAGCAATATCCACACCATGCATTGGGTCAATTTTCCTTTGTTATATTCAAAAAAATGAAAATGTATATGTTATCCCCTATATCTAGGGATAACTAGGAGATCATGTCTCGAGGCCCACAGGTCCTAGACATGGAGTACCGAGAGCAGAATTGACTTGAGCATGGCCCTGGAGGCCCCATCTCTCTTCTTTTTTGTCAGATTTGTCTTGTCAGCAATAGCCGTTTCCATCACCACCGGCCTGGGCCTGCATCGGAGAGGACTCTTGCTCCATGAGGTAATTGGTCCAAGGTATCATGGTATGTGTCATATTTGATTGTTATAACCTTCTAATATATGCATTAGGTTCCTTTCATTTCTGATGACTACTTGGATCTTACACTAATCCACTTGACCATTGTTGGGGTGATTGATTAGGTAACTTAGCAAGCTGATATTCATGGGCTTTTGGTTAGCCACCAAGGGGGATTTGTAGAGCCATCATCCGCTCCCACCATATTATCATATTTACATATTATACCCTGCTCATCCATCCCATTCCCCTAGTCTAGCCATTAGGATGACCTTTCAGGGTTACAGTTTGTCTTGTGGGAAGAAGGGGCTAAAGGCCCAGAGGGGTAAAAGCAGCTGGTAAAAGATAAAATCCATAAGAAATAAAACCTAGAGATGCTTCACCCAGGGGATCCCTGAGAAGGCAATAAAAAGCCTCTCGATAAG
>SNQJ01S0049970.1:26730-50057 GCA_010110895.2 Picea sitchensis | reverse complement strand
TGATGCAACTAGAAAAACTTGGGTTTATTGCATTCGAAAAAAATCTGATGTTTTTTATACTTTTAAGAAATGGAAAGCTTTGGTTGAGAATGAGACAGGGAAAAGGTTGAAGTGTCTCATATCAAAAAATGGAGGTGAATATTGCAGCAAGGAGTTTGATGATTAGTATTCATACCATGGGATTCGTAGAGAGAATATAGTTCCAAGAACACCACAATAAAATGTTGTGTCAGAAAGGATGAATAGGACAATCATGGAGTGTGCAAGGAGTATGAGATTGCATGTTGGTTTTCCCTTAGAGTTTTGGTTTTCCCTCGGAGTTTTAGAGTTTTGGTTTTCCCTTACAATTATGGGTAGATGTTGTAGATATTTTTGTTTACTTAATAAACAGAGGACCTTCAATCTCTTTAGATGGTGGAATTCCAGAGGAGGCATGGACAAGTAAAAAGGTAAACTATTCTTTTTTGAATACTTTCTGTTGTGAAGCATTTGTCCATATTGATAAAGAAAATAGAACAAAGCTTGATGCAAAATCCAAGAAGTGTACCTTTATTGGATACGGTGTTAATGATTTTGGTTATCGCTTATGGGATTATGAAAATCACAAAATCATTAGGATTTTAGATTTCATATTTAATGAGAAGGTCATGCACAAAGATTAGTTACAGGGAAAGAAATAGGAAAAATAAAAACCAGAATACACAATGTTTGATGAGATTACTGAAAAAGAAATTCCAAAGGTACCAGAAAATCAAAATGTACAACAACAGGAGAAGTAAGTACCTCAAACTCCTACAAGTGTTGTTAGAATATCTACCAAGTTAAGTAGACCCCCTGAACAATACTCTCCTTCATTGTATTATTTATTTTTGGCTTATTCTGGTGAACCAAAATGTTATGAAGAGGCAATGCAGGTAGACACTAGAAATAAGTGGGAGCAAGGAATGAAATAGGAAATGGATCCTCTGGTAAATAACCAGACTTGGGACTTGGTTCATTTTCCTGTAGGAAAAAGAGAATTGCGGAATAAATGGGTTTACAAGTTGAAGGAAGAATATGGAGGGAAAAAGTGGTACAAGGCTAGACTTGTTGTAAAGGGGTTTGCACAAAATAAAGGTATATATTTTGATGAAATATTTTCTCATGTGTTAAAAAGACTTCAATTAAGACTATTTAATTCTTGTGAGAGTAGAATATTTTCATCTTGAACAGTTAGATGTAAAAATAGATTTTCTCCATGGGGATTTGGAGGAAGATATTTATATGCAGCAGCCATAGGGGTATGAGGTCAAAGGGAAGGAAAATTTGTTATGCAAGTTGAATAAGAGCTTGCATGGCCTAAAGCAAGCTCCATGGTAGTGGTATTTCAAGTTTGACAAGTTTATGACAGAACAAGGTTATAGTAGATGTCATTCTCAACATTGTGTTTTTTTTTAAAAGCTAGAAAATGGAAGTTATACTATCTTGCTATTGTATGTAGATGGCATGCTTGTTGCAGGGTCTAATATGCAGGATATAAATGTGCTCAAGAATAAATTAGCTAATTCATTTGCGATGAATGATTTGGGTGATGCAAAGAAAATTCTTCGTATGAGAATAACAAGAGATATGAAAAATTGGAATTTGACATTGTCTCAGGGTGAGTACATAGAGAAGGTGTTGGAGAGGTTTAGAATGCAGAATGAAAAACCAGTTAGTACACCTTTGGCTATTCATTTAAAATTAACGAAGTAAATGTGTCCCAAGACATAGGAGGAGATAGAATACATGTCTAGGGTCCCTTATTCACCAACAGTTGGTAGCTTTATGTATGTGATGGTTTTCACATGACCAGATGTTGCACATGCAATGGGAGTTGTAAGTAGGTATATGAACAATCCAGGTAAAGAACATTGAGAGGTAGTAAAATGGATTATTGGGTATTTGAGAGGTAATGCTACTCATGCATTATGTTTTGGAGGTTCAGACATTGTTCTATAGGGATATGTAGATTCAAATATAGCAAGTGATAAAGATAGTAGGAAGAGCACCACGGGGTATGTTTTTTATTGTAGGTAGAATAGAAGTAAGTTGGATTTTGAAACTACAAAAGGTTGTTTCACTTTCAACAACAGAAGTAGAGTATGTTGTTGCTAAAGAGGCTAGTAAAGAAATGATATGGTTACAGAAGTTTATGGAGGAATTGGGCAAGAAGCAGGAGAATAGGAGGTTGTATTGTGACAGTGAGAGTGCCATTCATCTTGAAAATAAATCAACCTTCCATTTGAATACTAAGAATATATAGCTCAAGTATCATTTCACATGATTCATCTTGGAAAATGGACATTTGAAGTTAGAAAAGATACATATTATCCAGAATCTTGCAGACATGTTAACAAAGGGAGTAACCAAGGAGAAATTGAGTCCCTTCTCAGTTTCAGTTGGTATTCAAGCATGAAGGTGAAGATGATATATGTTTCCAGGTCCAAGAAGGATCATAGTCCAACAGATACAGTAGCGATGGAGTTTTTGATATCAATCTCCAAGTAGGAGATTGTTGGTTGTGGATCTTGATTATCTTCCGGATTCAGAGATCTTTGTTTTCAGCCATGATTATACCCCATAAAGGATTTACACCCCATAATATTATACAGTCCTCTGCATGGGGGTTTGAAAGGGGGGGTTTCCCCCCCTGCGGGGGTATGGGGGCTCATCCCCCCAGCTGGGGGGTCTAAGGGAAAGAGAACACCCAATGGGGATTCGAGTGATAGTGTTCCCCGATGGGGGTTTGGGGGCGAATCCCCTGAAGGAAAAATTACCTTGTAAATGTATATTGTAATTTCATAGTAAATATGGACCTTTCATTATAAGGTCACAGATATGACAGTAGAAGTTATGTTAAGGTTTTTTTCCCTAAAAGGAAACCCTCTCTTATGAGGAAATTGTATTGCGTCTATGTATCATTGTGAATATTGTATTCTGAGAGAGGAGACTGTGAGAGAAATAAGAGGGAGTTACAACGGGTGTGTTGTAGGTTGTATCCCACACTGGGTGAACCACGTATATATGTGTCTATATTGTATTGTATATATTCTATGTTTTATTTCTACATTTTTTTTTATTTTATTGCTCTGTGATCCTATTTATCTAACACTTAACCCCCATGCTCTCATAACTATGGGATGTGAATTTTCACACCAACCCTCTTACATGTGTTTAATGATTGGATTTGGTAACACTCAAACAAAAATTAGAAGTTTCATACACCTATAATAATTTTAGAAAGTGGGTTTTGATTAATACACATGAATATTTTCCCCCTTGGACCCCCTCTTAGACCTTCCCCTTGTTAAATTTTCATTAATATTAGATTTACCATAGAAATGTAAACTTATTTTGCATGCTCGTTTCTCCATAGGTGATATTGCACCATCACCACTCAACCATAGGCACCTACTCGTGCCATCCCCAAGCATAACATATACATTCTAGGAAACCCTTATATGCAAGGGGAGAAAACCTAGCAACCTTCTTATAGAGAATATCCTTTCAAAGACAAAATAACCAAGGAAAATCTCTATCCACTAGAGCAAACCAATAAGAAAGAATCCATCAACATAGATGCAACACACCCTAGCCAAAGCGCTAGGGTGTCTAGCCTCCACTAGCATACGACCAAGAGATCAACAATGCAATTGCAGTTCACTCTAGCCAGAGCACTAGAATGGTTGGCCTCTACCAATACATCACCAAGTTAAACCAACTATGCAGTTGCAACACACTCTAGCCATAGCGCTTGAGTGGTTATCCTCCACCAATACATCACCAAGACCAAAAGAGATGTACCCTCCATATGCACCTGTCTTCCTTATGGAGTTGCAGCTGCAGCTGCAACTCTCTCCACAAAAATTGCATTATAGATCAATGAGTGAGTGTGCCAAATGAGGAAGGTGGCACTCTTATTTATACTAATCTGTCCAGCGACTTTTCTGGCAAGGCCAACCTAACTTTCTGGAAAATATATTTTTTGTTTATATTTTTCTTTTGGAGGTGATTTTACTTCTAAAGCATTATAATTCTTCTTTATTATTATATGTGAGGTCAACTTCTCTTCTGGGATCTTCTTTGAATTCCAATGGTTTTCCTTTAACGTCTTAACAACTTCATATATAAGAAATGTTATCCCGGAGATGAATACCTCCCATAGCTACCAGAAACATCAACACTCCCTCTTATCCAGGGAGGTATTCTCCATGATGTTTTTCCTCTAGTCCTCATAGCCTCACAGGTTATTCCATGGTCATGTAGACCATGCTACTAGTAGCATCATCATGTCGCACATGGATACACCCAATGTGGACCTTTTCTAGGGCCTCATCACCACTAGATTACACTAGGACCTACTCACCCATAGTGTGGCACTAGGACCTACTCACCTATAGTGCATCATCAAGGACCTACTCGTCTATGAAGTGTCACTTTTTATACTCCCAAAGGATGTTTCTGCATGGTCTACTCCCAAGGGACATTGGGCACCAAGACAGTACAACTTATCAGTCCATTGATAAGTGTCATATCCAACTCATTCCATCAAGGAGTATCATCACAGAATAATGTATCATGAAGTTGAGACCATCAATACTCCCTCTCAACGAGGAAGGCATTCTACAAGCATATATTGTACTATTCTTGGTATTCTTCTGTCATATAAAAGTTTCTCCGTGGGCCTCATTAGTTATATTGATGATCCATCTCCACAACCATGTGTCTAGCACCTCCGATCATTTTTTCCCATGACAAAAATTATGACCACATTGAATCCACATTCACCTCATAGTTGATCCTGGAATGCACACATTCCCACATGATTACTCCATGAATTCATTTAGCTTGATGATATCGGACACATAGAATTTCACCTCAAGCACCTCAAGTCTTTAGTCCATCGAAGACTACATCGAGGCACATCTACTTCAGATGTTGATGTTCCCTATCTCCCCTAGTGTGCACCCCAGTACTAGGAGAAGGGTCAACCTAATGATTATCAGTGCCATTCACCTCACCGTGAGTGGTATGCCTAATGCAATTCACGCACATTGGAGGAGTCCTCAGTCCATCGAGAACTATGTAGCTTCAATCCATTGAATAATATGTTGGGCTTCAAGTCTTTAGTCCATCAAAGACCATACCAGGGTCCCAAGCTTTCAGTCCATCGAACACTACCCTGGGATCATTCCCACATGGTCAAGTTAGTCTGACCAATCTTGGAATGTCTACCCGATATCCTCCTAGAGATCTAGAAGCAACTCAAATATTCAATCCGTCGAAGATTACATCTGGGCCTATTCCCACATGATTAAGTCAGTCTGATCAATCTTGGAATATAGGCACGATGTTGCAATCATCAACACTACCTGAGGGAAACATTTTCATTCCTAAAAATCTTGTCCCCGACAAAGGCTTGGTGCAAATGTCAGTTGTCTGCTCATCTGTGGATATGTGTTGGAGCCTCATTGCTCGAAAAAGATCCATTGGAATTCATGCCAAGAGAATAACCTCTAAATATGTCATCATGCTCAATATGAAGATTTGGAAGACTCGTCACCATCTTCCCCAGAGTGGGAAGATCTATATAATGAAAATGAGCAAGTCTCCTACACCATGACTCACTCGAGCTGATATAATTATGCACCAGGAAATGGTCAATCTATACAAACTCCTTGTCTGGTCAAACTGCTTCATGTCTCAAAATAGAGACCATATAACAAGTTTCCTTTTGTAACCGTCACTATATCTCCCTCTTAGAGCTATCACTAGTTACATGCCTCTATGAAACTTTCTCGGAACAAGAAAACAAGAACAACAACATTTTCATGGAAACCTCCATGGAATTTAACGATATAACCTACCAAGAATAGACAACAAAACAAGAATATCTCCTAGAGGGAAGATAAACAAATGCATCTCTAGTATTAAGTGGTTATTATAATGATCATAACTCCAATAGATCAAAAACATAAGATCTCAATGGTTCCATAACATCTATAGGCATATCAAAACAATCAAACCTGGAGAGTGCATTGTTCCTCTAAATGCACTGTATCTAAGATCCCTCTGGATCTATGATTTTTTGCTTAGAAAAAAGTCCCTTATCCTGCAAAACACCCTCAAGATAATGATACAATTTAACATATAGAGTTACATACCTCATAAATTGTAGCACCATCCAGCAGCATCGAAAAAACCTAAAAATTCAAGGTGCTCCAACTAGCTTGACAAAATAAAATTGTATAGCGGCAAGGTAAATCTCACGATCTTCCTTCCAATGATTAGACTGTTTTGAAGGAAACCAAGCTCTGATACCATGTTGAATTTATGTTAACATTATATTTACCATATCAATTTAAACTTCTTTTGCATTCTCATTTCTTCATAGGCGATGTTGCACCATCGCCACCCAACCATAGGAAACTAATCGTGCCACCCCTAAGCATAACATATACATTCTGGGAAACCCTTATGTGCAAGGGGAGAAAACCTAGCAACCTTTTTATAGATAATATAATTTCCAAGAAAAAATAACCAAGATCAAGCTCTATCCACTAGAGTAAACCAATAAGAAAGAATCCAGCAACATAGATGCAGCACACCCTAGCCAAAGCGCTAGGTGTCTAGCCTCCACTAGCACACCACCAAGATATCAACAATGCATTTGCCTCTCACTCTATCTAGAGCGCTAGAGTGGTTGGCCTCTACCAGTACATCACCAAGGAAAACCATCTATGCAGCTACAACACACTCTATCCATAGCGCTAGAGTGGCTAGCCTCCACCAACACATCACCAAGACCAAAAGAGATAGACCCTTCATATGCGCCCTTCTTCCTTCTGTAGTTGCAGCTCTCTCCACCAAACTTTTTTTATAGATAAATTAGTGAGTGTGCCAAATGAGGAAGTTGTCACTCTTATTTATACTATTATGTCCAGTGACTTTTCTGGCAGGGTCGTCCTGACTTTCTGGAAAATATTTCTTTTGATTATATTTTTCTTCTGGAGCTGATTTTACTTTTGGAGCATTATAATTCTTCTTCATTATTTTCTGTGAGGTCAGCTTCTCTTCTGGGATATTATTTGACTTCCAATGGTTTTCCTTTAATGTCTTGGAAACTTCATTTATAAGAAAGGTTATCCCAGAGGTGAATACCTCTCGCAGCTACAAGAAACATCAACACCCCTCTCTTGTGGAAACTTATCCCCTAATATTCCATCCATGTCCATCTACAATTGACGTTACATTTTCTTTTATTATTACGATATACAATTTTTACATATTACATCTCTTGGACATCATCCATATATCGTATTTACATTATATGTCGCTATATTGAGGATTTAAAACAGGGATATTACATTCCCCTCCCCCTATAAATCGCACCACTCTCGATGCACAGCACCATATTGATATACATGTACAAAATTGTACATCATAATACTTGATACTTTTGAAAGCTTACAACTTCTGCAGCAATTCCAACCATGAATCTTGTGTTCCTCGCAACATGCAAAACCCAAGGAAGTGTACTGCCTTCTCTGCATCACAGTCCCTCAGTTTGTACCACTTCCCTTCTAGGGCTCCAACACAAATCAGAATAGAAGTCTCTAAGTTGTATCTCCAGGAGCTCTAGGTGCCAAACTGGAGTCTTGTGCACTTATATACAAATGTACATTCATTTCTCTTCAAAATTTGCAAATCATTGTGGGTACTCTTCCCACATGGTCTCCTTGTGCTCCCATGTGGCGTTTTCAGGACTGTAGAAAGCCCACTAAGCCTTTATTAGGCCGATGGATTTTTTCCTAATCACTTTGAATTTCTAGTCTAGGATGCACACAAGTTCCACCCAAAATTTTCCCTTGTGCTCCACCTATATCACAGTCCAATCAATTATGTGGTTAGGATCAAGCACATATTTCTTCAATAAAGACACATCAAACACATTATGAATTCTCATGGATGTAGGAAATGCAAGAATGTATGAAATTAGGCCTATCTTTTCTAGAACTTCAAATGGCCCACAGTATCATTTCCAACGTTGGGCAACTTCCCAATCTTAGCGAGCTCCCTTTTACCTTTACTTTTAAAAACACATGATTTCCCACTTTGAATTCCTTGTATGTCCTACTTTTATCGGCAAAAATATTTTTCCTATCCCATGCAACCTTTAAGTTCTACATGATCTTTACCATCTTCTCTTCCATTTCTCTTATAAGTTCTGACCCAATAACTGCTTTGTCTGTTGGGTTATCCTAGCTCACTGGCACGTTCATTTCCTGCCATGCAAGGCTTCAAATGGGCTTATCTTCAACAATGCCTAGTACCCATTATTATAAGCAAACTCTACTAGATGAAGGTAGTCTTCCCACTTGGAAGGTTTGTCCATTTCATACATCTTCAACATGTCTTTAATTATTTAGTTAGTTCTCTATGTCTTCCCATATGACTCTGGATGATATGTTGTATTGAAATTCAAATTAGTCACAAATCCATTAAACAACCCCTTATAGAAATTAGAAGTGAACTTGGGATCTATGTCTAACACTTTTTCCTTAGACACACCATGTAGCTTAGTGATTTCCTTCATATAAATCTCTCCAATGTTAGTTTCCTTGTGAGTTGTTTTCACTAGTACAAAATGCAAAGCCTTTGTGAGCTTGTCCACCACCACCATGATGGAGTCATGTTGCATCATAGTTCTTAGCAATTTGGTGATCAAATATATTGTAACTACATTCCATTTCCATTCAAGAATGGGAAATGCTTGTAATAATCCTATTGGATTCCTATGCTCAGTCTTCACCTTCTAACATTCCATGCACCTGGTTGTAAGGTACCAAATGTATTATATAAAAAAAAACAGAAAATATTATGACATGTACGAGCAAACCAACATAATATAGAGAATAATAACATCAACAATGATACATGTATTGATATAAAGATAATTTCACTTGTCTCTTCGAGGGGGAAACCTCCAGCAAAGAAAATATCTATTACAATAATTCTCAAGATAAGACTTTCCTGTGCCTTATACTCTTATTTATACTAATTCTATCTTCTAAAGAACATTTTAGAGGAAGATATTTCTAGAAGTGAAAGATTCTATTAAGTCTTCTTACATTAGACTTGTTCACATTATTATATAGGCCTTATTTACTAATGTGTGCCTTTATTAAATAGAAAACATATTATTGTACCTATGTTAGGGGTTAGGGAGGTTAGGTCCCTAACATTCCCTCCCCATTGAAAAACATCCTTGTCCTCAAGGATTGAGATGGGGAAATTGTTGCAGAATGGTAGTTGACTCCCAGGTGTCATCTTCTATCGGTTTATCCTTCCACTAAACTAAAACTTCCTTGATGGTGTGCTGATAGAGACGATGTTTGTGCTATTCCAAGACTACTTGTGGCTACAACCAAATGTATCCTTCTTCATCCAACTTAGAGAGATTGGTTTGAATCTAGCACTTAGTTCCAATCACTTTCTTTAAGCATTGGATACGGAAAACATGATGAAGCTTAGAGTGATTCAGAGAGCTAACTGGTAGGCCACGGCCCCACTCGCTTGATAATTGAATAAGGACCATAAAAATTAGGGGTGATTTTTTGATAGTGTTCATCTTTGAGTGAAGTTTAATTATAAGGTTGTAAACAAGAAACACCTAGTCCCCTTCAGCAAATTGACATTCTGGACGATCCTGATTGTTGGCAATATTACACACTCACCTAGGTAACTCTTTTCCTAAGGTTGATACTCCATTGTTGAGGGCGCTTCCATAGATGATAATATTCTATATTTATAATATTACCCTACAAATTAGGAGACCGCCTACAAAATAGGGCACCTTCCCTCTTTATTCCAGAGTTAGTTACACCTCAATTAGACTAATGGAGGCCACTCATGCATGGAAACCTTGGTTTTATCACCAACAGTTACATTTTTACCTTGGTTTCCTCACTAGGAGGGTACATATATAATGCATGTGGCCAAGAGGTTTCATATATTGTGATTTCATGTGTTTCTCTCACTTCTACATGTGTGACTCAATTAATTGATTATTGCATGGACCAGTTAACTAGGACTAGGTGGCATATTACTTCAATTTTTGTTAGTGATTGTATAGATCTCTCTAGATCACTACTATGGCGCATTAACTTAGTCGTGTACATTATATAATGTGTATTTTACCATTTACTCATTCATTTCATACAATTCATTATTTCTCTCAAGCTTGTCTCTCTTCTCTTCTCTCTCTCGCAAGCTTTGTGTGATTTTTCTACTAGCTAGTTTCACTGTGAAAACTTTACATGGTATTAGAGCCTTTATTGCTAGGAGAAAGCAAATAAACATTTTTATTTGCAGGTTCAGGAGGAATATGCAGTCAAAAAGCATGGACTAATTTATGGTAATACTTCTCACGCCTCATAACTACTTTCAGTGAAAGCTAAAAATCTTGCATCAGCTCAAACAAAGAGACATGTACCGAATTACCATGACTACAAAGGTGGAGCCAACATTAGATATAGAGAAGAATAGGTATCTCAACTACATGGATGAGGCATGTAATCCCCTACCCTAGGGATAACTAAGGAGATCATGTCTCGAGGCCTACAAGTCCTAGACATAGAGTGTCGAAATCCATATGACTTGAGCATGGCCCCGGAGGGCCCCTCTTTTTTTAGTGCAGTCTATTTATCAGCAGCATTAGTTTCCATCCCAGTAACCTAACCTGAAGTAGCAGTAAGTATTTCTCCATGAGGTAATGAGTCAAGGTATCATGGTATGTGTCGCTCTAATTCTTGAAGCACTTGAATATGTTGCATTGAATTCTCCTTCATTTCATAATATTTTCTTGGAAACTATGATATTTGACTTGTTCATACCTGGAAGGGTGACATGATGCCCTAGTAAGTTGATCTCCATTTAGGATGGGTTTCCACTGGGTGGTTCTATGAAAGGTCATCATCTGTTCCCTCCATACTTACCACTTTCCATCTTTATTCTTCTCATCTCCCCCCTACCTTTGTTCAGGCATTGGGATTGGCCACACTAGGAAGGGTTGTACCTTGCCTTGTGGGAAGAAGGGGCTAAAGGCCCAAAGGGTAAAAGTAGTTGGAAAGAGTTAAAAGCCAAAGATGAAACCTTTGATATGCTTCACTCAAGGATTCCTGAGGAAGCAGTAAAAATATTATCATTAAGAAAAGGGAACCTATAATATAAATAAACACTCAAGGTATTAGTTGGTGGATAGGAGGTATCATCATGAGCCGTCCTATTATGACCATGGGCATGCGGAATGACACTACCATCCATCTAGTCACCAAACCAGGGTAGTGGATCTTGGATGCATATCCAAGAGAAAGGGGGTTTGATCACAAGTTGGCCTTCTCATGTCCATGAATTGTTTGTAGATAGCATTGTCGAGTCTAGTCACCAAGCCAGGACAGTGTCCCTCAACTCTTCCCTTGAAACATAAAAAAAATATATCAAAAGCAATGAAGCTAAGAATAAAAGGCAATGAATTGGCTAGGAAACAATGGACTCTATGACAAGGTGTATCTCACCCTCTACAAAGGCACTCATAGGTAATATCTACATTTCTATGTTGTTGGCACAGGGGCAGACCCAGGGTTCAATGCTACAACAATGCACCAACAAAACCCTAATTACCATCCCTTTTGGCAACACCTGCAAAGAAGATGAAGTCTCACTCAAGCTAGAGGCAAGGGTGGTTGCAGGACTCCAATGTCTGCAACCTTATATGGGACACAGATCTGTGATTACAACACCTTGACAAAGCACTTAACAGTTATAGTTCATTAGTATTGAGCCTTAGTTTACAGCGTAGCTAAACCCTAACAATAGATCAGCACAGTATTCACACAGATCCAATAGATTCAAGTACTAAGCCTACCAACATAGATCAGACCTAGCATTTATTCACATTATTCAGTACTAAGCTACCATATTATATCCTTCTAAGCATACATCAGTGCACTAAGCATTCAATCACATAGACAAGAGAACAACCATAAAGAACATAGAAACCACAACACAAGATATATGTGGTTCACCCCCACCCTGGGGCTACGTCCACCAACTCTTCTTCTTTATTCCTTTATGTCAATATTCTACATGCACATAGTCATGATATCTTACTCCACAGAGGAAAGGAGATCTACACACCTTGCTATATCCTCCTTCCCTGAAGTACAGCACAAAGCCTTCCACAGTCTCTTACAATCACTTGCACTTAGCTCTGCAAGTCTCACACAGTATGCACAAAGCAATTACAATTACCACTTGCACTTAGCTCTGCAAGTCGCACACAGTATGCACAAAGCAATTACAATTACCACTTCCACTTAGCAATTAACACTTAACACTTAGCACTTAGCACCCTTTGCCTCTTCTTGCATCACCTAGCTATCTATTTATACATTAAAAAATGGGCCTAAACATGGGTAAACCCATGGGTCGACATCCCCATTACCGTTACATAAGCCCAAAACCCAAAAATCCCTAAAAATGGGCTGAGATCCCACAATCTCTGCTTTGACTTGCGCTCTATCTTTGACAGCCTATCAAAGTCCCAAAAGTAGGTCAAACATGACCAAGGATCCTCAAAACTTGGTCAAGGACCAACAGGCCCCCAACACTCACCTGTGACTCATCCCAATTCACTCTAGTCTAGGTAGTTGTGCTTCAAAAGCCTCGAGCTTATCTCAAGCTTCTTCAACCTATTGTTGCGCCAGGGCCTCCTACTCGAAGAACTCTTGGATGACTACTTCGTTGATAGGTCCCTCTAAACATTGTTCGACTACAGCGACTACTTGTTCCAACTCTGCGCCTCAGCCTTCAATATCCTCAAATAGTTGGCAAGCTTCATCCTGGATTGGTTGGAGCCTTTGAGTCACTTCCATGACTTTTCTCTGAATGGTGTGGACCTTCTGTTGAGAAATGCGTTGTTCTTGGGATCGCTTCATCCTTTCAACTGCTGACAGGAGCTTCAACTGCGCCTGTATTTTTGTTGCTTGCTACTTTGCCTCCTAGAGTTGTGACTCCAGTACCTTCATCTCAGTATCTTCAGTGAGTTGCTCATAATTCTTTGCGCTATGAGCACTTATCTGTTTTCATTCCAGAGTGAATTGTTTGATCCTCTCAAATGCGCTCTGGGCAGTGGCTTCTTTTTTATCTCGCACATCCTATGGGGTACTTGGAACTGTTCATAGCTTGAGGTCTGTGATTCTCTGTTGAATCTGTTAGATAGCTTCTGCAAGATGCTCTACTTGATTTTCCAATGGGTCTTCCTCCTTTTTCTCTAATCCTGACACAAAGCGAAGTGCTCTGCTAACTCCTTCTCTTACTCCCACCTACTCTGCGAGCAACTGCTCTTTTTCTTGTTTGATATGTGCTTTATCTTCTTCAAACTTATCTTGGAGAGAAGCCTTCTCTTGTTGCGCAACTCGTCATTTCTCTATGACTAATTTTTGTACTTGCTTTAGGGCCTTTGTGGCCTGTTCGGTTTCTTCTTGTGCATGATGAGAGTGAGATTCGGCCGCATCAGCTAGTCTGCAAAGTTGGACAGGATCATATCCTAACTCAGGTGCTTTTGATGGTGGGGGTTCAGTTCATACTGCGTAGCTGGATTGAAGGGCCTGTTGTACCCCTATGATTTCAACCTTGAATCTATCATACATATCCTCCTACTTGGCTTCATGTTTCTGCAAGATGTCCTGTGAGGCATCTGCTATAGCTATGATGATAAAGTCGAAGTCATCCACCATGAGCACGGTCTACATTTTAGTCAAGGTGGATCTGGATTTCTTTTGGGAAGTGGGTTTCATGGGATAAACCTTCCTTTTCTTCAAGGGATCAGCCTCATTAGCAGGGTCCCTGGGTAGTGTCACTTCACCTTGCTTATGTTGGTCCTCTTTTCCATTTGTCTCTTTTACTTTGTCATCACCCCCTTGTCCAGGGGATACTGAAGCAGTTCCTTCTGATGCACTGCTCAAGTTTTGGACCTCTTCAGTATTCTTCCTTATGCTGGGTCCAGGATGATACTTTGCTTCATGAGTGGTCTTAGGGCTGCTGATTAGTTCAAGGTCTGACATTTCTGCGGGGTCTGCAGGAATGAGGAGTTTTGAAAACCAGTCCTTGGTGATCTCTTCAAGGTCCTCCTCTGTGAGCTTATAGTATGATTGAAGCTTTTCTTTGTGCTCATCTCCACGTGCGATGATATAAATGAAGTGTCGATCTATGAAAAACTTCATGAGGGGTTGGAACTGATGTAGGGTGTTCGATGTCATGCGAGGGACAGCTTCGATAGCCCTCTTCAATTAGAGATAATAGGTATAAAAGATCGAGTTCGACTGCCACTGCTTTCCCATATCGCTCGAGTACCAAAGCGTGGTGAACTTTGCAGTGAGCAGCTTGAATGGCTCAATGTCCGGGAAGGTTGCACCTTTTGGCATCCCAAGTGGTAAATGCAATGAGGATCAAGATCCAGCTAAAGTGGAACTCATAGCCCTGATCCTGAGCTTCGCGACAGTCTAATTCCAGTTGGTTAACCAATTAATTCTCCCAATTCATCTGGAGGAATTCTACACATTTCTCGGCTAGGTCAACAACGAACCCTATGACTTGAGTAGGTCAGTTCTTCCTTACAATATTTCATGCGATCAGCTGGCGGGCCAGGCGCACTATGCCATTCTGGATGGAAGCTACCTTGTAACCTCGTTTTCCCTTTTCTACATCATCGTAAGTGTCCTTAATTCTCTGTGCTAGGGCACGGTTGAAAGCCTTTTTTGGGTAGAAGTCTTGTGGGTCATATCCTTGCATGCTCAATCCAGTGATCCTATGGATCAACATCGGATTGACTGTGATGCGTCTATCTAGCCATAGATAGACGCCATGGTAACATGCGAGAAGGAGCTTAACACACACGTTAACCTCCTGGTACCTTCCAAAGTATGGGATATTCATCATATTCAAAAGGGTGTACTGCGCGAGGTTCATAGTCCATGGTTGGGGGATTATTTTCGAGTTCTTCCCCTTCGTCCTGGTCAAATACTTGTAAGGAGAAAGCATGTTGTAATTATTGCGGTCACCTAGGTTGAATTCGTTGAACTTCAACTTTACGATCTTCTCTTGTTGCATTCGGACTGCACGTATCCCCTTCAGGAGCTATGCAGTAACCATGGTATAATCAAAGTCCCTCGAGACACTGTCACGACTCACCACATCAACTAGAGGCGGGATGTAGTTGGGTAAGATGGTCGGGATTAACTTCACATTTTCTAGATCATCTTTGTGATTGGTTCTCTTCTATGTTGTTGGTAGGGATGGTCTATATCCACGAGCAGTCGATAGAGAGGCTTGCACTCCTCACCTCGATGAATCTTGAATTCATGTGGACATCACTCTCTCAGCCATCATATCAATTAAAACTTCCTCGATTGACTTCTCCACAGCGTTGATCTTATCCGACATGCACGCTCTCGATCGAAAACTTCAGGTGGATGGATGAGTGCTCAAAGAAATAGAATCGGTGTCGATCTTATTAAGCATAGTGTGGTAGAAATGGGTTCTCTTGTCAGCTCTGATACAATTTACAAAAGTATTCTCGATGAAACAGTCAACAGACTAAGCAGACATGATGTAACGGATCTCTTCAATGGATAAGAAGCTTTCCATCAATGCAGTTATGTCCATTGCGGTGTGGTCCCAACAGTCCGATGGTGAGAATTTTGGTCATAATTGATGTTCTAACCATTCTGGAACATTGGTCCAATGGTTATAATGCTTCCAATAGTCATATCTCTTCGCCATGGTAAAGTTCCATGGGGCATTGTTCTCATATCCTGACGAAGTTCCAATTTTGCAAATCTTCCTTCCGTGAAGTTCCCTCTGGGCCCTTCTGTAAATTTTCGACCTTTTATCTCTTCTTACTGAGTTTTCTATCCTTCTTCCTTGTGATATTTGTCTCGGTATTCCTCTTTCCATTTTGATTCTTGTCTTCTTTTGGCATAGCAGCTTCGCATTGTTGATATTCTTTCATATTATTAGAGAGTAATAATGCTTCTCTATCTGGGGTAGGTGCTCTACTTGTCTATGAATCTTATTGTGCTCTTTCAACTTCGTGATCCAAGTTTCTGGTTCTCAGTAGCTTCGATCTGTCCTCCTATTTTGTAATCAAGTGTGCTATCATCCTAGTCATGAAATCTTTTAATTCCTTCTTTTTCTATTCTAGAGCCTCCTCTTATTTTCTTCTGGTCTGATCTTTCTCGATCTAGGTTTTTCCTAATAACATAGTAAATGGAGCGTTGTTCTCAATGAATCTAACAACCTCAAAATATTCCTCTGTTGAAGCTCCATGAGCACTCATAGATACCTGGGTGAGTCTTCCACATAGGGTTATCAGCTTTCCCCTGAATAGTCCTATTCCTCCCAATGAAGGAATCGTATCAGGATTTCCTAAAGCTTCCTGAGTTCTTTCTGTCATGATATTTACCTGTGTTTCCTCATCCAGAACACAGTCTCTATCGAAGTATCCTATTCTTGCTTCTATGCATTCTTTTTCTTTGAATATCTATGATACGTTGATATCTCTGTGATCATTTAGGGTTTCTTTCATTTGCAGTAGTACAGTCTCTGATTCTATCTGGGGTTCTACCATGGTCTCAGTTTCATGACCTTACTAAAGGTTTTCTTGTCTCGTATTCATTCTGTCAAGCTTATCAATCATTCTAGGGCAATCTAAAACTTCATGGTCCATAGTTTTACAACAAAGACAACTAGGTCTTTTTACAGGGCATTCCTTAGCAAGATGTCTCGGTCTTCTGCAACTGTAACAAAGGGTTAATCCTCTAATTTTCTTAAATGATCCCCAACCTTTTCTGTATTACGCACTAGGATCATAGTATCTAACCTACAAAAAAATCTTTCTAGGATCTTGCATCCATTTGTTAGTCCAAACATTCTTTCTATGCATAGGAATAACATATCTTTCATTATTTCTATCATATCTACTCATTTCAAACCTTCTTTCATCTAACTATACCCTAGTTTTTAGACTAGGATAAAATTTATCAAACATACCTAGATCCATACTCTTGAAACAAAAATTTCCACTAATCTTTTTCAGTAGAGCACAAAGCTATCAGATCTAAAACTTTTCACTATTATTACCTTTATCAGAGCATAAAGCTTTGAGATCTTACCTATTTTCTTCAGATATGACTTCTCTTCTTAGCACAAAGCTTTACAGGTCAAGTAGAATACTGCGCGCTAAGGCAACAAATCTATGCACAGATCTTTCTTTCTTTCCTTCAGTCCCCAGCAATCACAGTTTTAGGTCCCAACAACGAAACCATTTGTTGGCATAGGGAAAAACCTAGGGTTCAACGCTACAACAACGCACCAATAAAACCCTAACTACCAACCCTTTCGGCAACACCTGTGAAGCATATGAAGTCTCACATGAGGTAGAGGCAGGGGTGGTTGCAGGACTCCAGTGTCTGCAACCTTAGCTGGGACACAGATATGTGATTACAACACCTTGACAAAGCACTTAGCATTTATAGTTCATTATTATTCAGCCTTAGTTTACAGTGTATCTAAACCCTAACAATAGATCAGTGCATTATTCACACAGATCCAATAGATTCAAGAACTAAGCATACCAACATAGATCATACCTAGCATTTATTCACATTATTCAGTACTAATCTACCATATTAGATCCTTCTAAGCATACATCAGTGCACTAAGCATTCAATCACATAGACAAGAGAACAACCATAAAGCACATAGAAACCACAACACAGGATATATGTGGTTCACCCCCACCTTGGGGCTACATCCACCAACTCTTATTCTTTATTCCTTTCTGTCAATATTCTACATGCACAGAGCCATGATATCTTACTCCACAGAGGAAAGGATATCTACACACCTCACTAGATCCTCCTTCCCTAAAGTACATCACAAATCCTTCCACGGTCTCTTACAATCACTTGCACTTAGCTCTGCAAGTCTCACACAGTATGCACAAAGCAATTACAATTACCACTTGCACTTAGCTCTATAAGTATCACATAGTATGCACAAAGCAATTACAATTACCACTTGCACTTAGAAATTAACACTTAGCACTTATCACTTATCACCCTTTGCATCTTCTTGCATCACCTAGCTATCTATTTATACATTACAAAATGGGCCTAAACATGGGTAAACCCATGGGCCGACATCCCCATTCCCGTTACATAAGCCCAAAACCCAAAAATCCCTAAAAAGGGGTCGAGATCCCATGATCTATGCTTCGACTTACACTCCATCTTTGATAGCCTGTCGAAGTCCCAAAAGTAGGTCAAACATGACCAAGGATCCTCAAAACTTGGTCAAGGACCAATAGGCCCCCAACACTCACCTGTAACTCGTCCTGATTCACTCTAGTATGGGTAGTTGTGCTTCAAAATCCTCGAGCTTGTCTCGAGCTACTTTGCCCTGTTGTTGTGCCAGGGCCTCCTGCTCGAAGAACTCTTGGATGACTTCTTCATTGATAGGTCCCTCTAAACATTGTTCGACTACAGCGACTACTTGTTCTAGCTCTATGCCTCGGCCTTCAATCTCCTCAAACAGTTGGCAAGCTTCATCTTGGACTGGTTGGAGCCTTTGAGTCACTTCCATGAGTTTGCTTTGAATGGTGTGGACCTTATGTTGAGCAGTGCACTATTCTTGGGATCACTTCATCCTTTCAACTGCTGACAGGAGCTTCAATTGTGCCCATATTGTTGTTTCTTGCTACTTTGCCTCCTAGATCTGTGACTCCAGTACCTTCAGCTCAGTATCGTCAGTGAGTCACTCATAATTATGTGCACTGCGAGCACTTAGATGTTTGAATTCCATAGTGAATGCTCTGATCCTCTTGAATGCACTCTAGGCAGTGGCTTCTCTTTGATCTCGCACATCCTACTAGGTACTTGGCACTGTTCGTAGCTTGAGGTCTACGATTCTCTATTGAAGCTATTGGATAGCTTCTGCAAGTTGCTCTACTTGATTTTCCAATGGGTCTTCCTCCTTTTTCTCTAAGCCTATCATAGAGAGAAGTGCTTTGTTGACTCCTTCTTCTACTCCCACCTTCTCTGGGAGCAAATGATCTTTTTCTTGTTTGATCTGCACTTTCTCTTCTTCAAACTTAGCTTGGAGGGAAGCCTTCTCTTGCTAAACAACTCATTGTTTCTCTATGACTACTTTTTGTACTTGCTTTAGGGACTTTGTGGCATGTTCAGTTTCTTCCTATGCAGGATGAAGGCGAGCTTCAGTTGCATTAGCTAGTCTGCGAAGTTGGGCAAGCTCATCTCCCAACTTAGGTGCTTCTGATGGTGGGGGCGCAATTGATACTGCGCAGCTGGATTGAAGGGCCTGTTGTACCCCTGTGAGTTCAACCTTGATTCTATCATACATATCCTCCTGGTTGGCTTCATTTTTCTGCAAGATGTCCTACTAGGCATCTGGTATAGCTGATATGATAAAGTCGAAGTCATCCACCATGAGCACAGTCTGCATTTTAGTCAAGGTGGCTCTGGATTTCTTTCGGGAAGTGGGTTTCATGGGAGAAACCTTCCTTTTCTTCAAGGGATCATCCTCATCAGCAAGGTCCCTAGGCGGTGTTACTTTGCCTTGCTTCTTCTACTCCTCTTTTCCATTTTTCTCTTCTACTTCGTCATCACCCCCCTGTCTAGGTGATACTGAAGTTGTTCCTTCCGATGCATTGCTCAAGTTTTGGACCTCTTCATTCTTCTTCCTTATGCTAGGTCCAGGATGATACTTTGCTTCATGAGTGGCCTCAGTGTTGCCGATTAGTTCAGGTTCTAACATTTCTACGGGGTTTGTGGGGATGAGGTGTTCTACAGACCAGTCCTTAGTGATCTCTTCAAGGTCCTCCTCTGTGAGCTTGTAGTACAATTGAAGATCTTCTTTGTGCTCATCTACACATGTGGTGATATAAATGAAGTGTCGATCTATGTGGAACTCCATGAGGGGTCGGAACCGATGCAAGGTGTTCAGCGTCATGTGAGGGACAGCTTCGATAGCCCTCTTCAGTTGGAGATAATAGGTATGAAAGACTGTGTTCGACTGCCACTACTTTCCCATATCACTCAAGTACCAAAGTGTCATGAACTTCGCAGTGAGGGGCTCGAATGGCTCAATGTCTGGGAAGGTCACACCTTTAGGCATTTCCCAAGCAGTAAATGCGATGAGGATCAGGAGCCAGCTAAAGTGGAAGTCATAGCCCTAATCTTGAGCTTCACGGCAGTCTAATTCCAGCTGGTTGACCAAGTACTTCTCCCAATTCATCTGGAGTCCTTCTACACATTTCTCGGCTAGGTCAACAATGAACCCTATGACTTGAGTAGGTCAGTTCTTCCTTACTAACTTTCCTGCGATCAGCTGGTAGGCTAGGTGCACTACGCCATTTTGGATGGAAGCTACCTTGTAACCTCTTGCTCCCTTTTCTACATCGTCATAAGTGTCCTTAATTCTCTGTGCTAGGGCACCATTGGAAGCCTTCCCTAGGTAGAAGTCTTGCGGGTCAGGTCCTTGCATTCTCAATCCGGTGATCCTATGGATCAGCATCGGATCGAATGTGATGTGTCTATCTAGCCATAGATAGACGCCATGGTAACATGTGATCAGGAGCTTAACACATGCATTAACCTCCTGGTCCCTTCCAAAGTGTGGGATATTCATCATATTCAAAAGGGTGGACTACATGAGGTTCATGGTCCATGGTTGGGGGATTATTTTCGAGTTCTTCCCCTTCATCCTGGTCAGATACTTGTAAGGACTAAGCATGTTGTAATTCCTATGGTCACCTAGGTTGAAGTCGTTGAACTTCAATGTTGCAATCTTATCTTGCTGCATTCGAACTGCACATATCCCCTTCGAGGGGTACGCAGTAACCATGGTATAATCAAAGTCCCTCGGGACACTGTCACGACTCACCACGTCGGCTAGAGGTGGGATGTAGTTGGGTAAGATGGTCAAGATTAACTTCATGTTTTCTAGATCATCTTTGTTCTTGGTTCTCTTCTCTATTGTTGGTCAGGATTGTCTGGATCCATGAGCAGTCGACGGAGAGGCTTGCACTCCTCGCGTCGATGAATCTTGAATTCATGTGGACATCACTCTCTCGGCCATCATATCAATTAAAACTTCCTCGATTGACTTCTCCACAGCATTGAGCTCGTCTAACATGCACACTCTCGATTGGAAAATTTGGGTGGATGGATGAGTGCTCAAAGCAATAGAATCAGTGCCGATCTTACTAAGCACAACACGGTAGGAATTGGTTCTCTTGTTATCTCTGATACAATTTGCAAAAATTTTCTTGGTGCAATAGTCGATAGACTAAGTAGACATGATGTAACGGATCTCTTCAATGGATAAGAAGCTTTCCATCAATGCAGTTATGTCTGTTGCGGCATGGTCCCAAGGGTTCGATGGTGAGATTTTTGTTCATAACTGATGTTCTAATCATTTTGGATCGTCGGTCCAATGGTTATAATGCTTCCAACGGTCATATCTCTTCGTCATGGTGAAGTGCCATGGGGCATTTTATGAAGTTCCAATTTTTAAAATCTTCCTTCCGTGAAGTTCCCTCTGGGCCCTTATGTAACTTTTCGACCTTTGCTCTCTACTTACTGAGTTTTCTAGCCTTCTTCCCAGTGATCTTTGTCTCAATATTTCTCTTTCCATTTTGATTTGTGTCTTCTTTTGGTATAGCAGCTTCACGTTGTTGAGATTATTTCATAGGATTAGAGAGTAATATTGCTTCTCTATCTGGGGTAGGTGATCTACTCGTCTGTGAATCTTCTTGTGTTCTTTCAACTTCGTGATCCAAGTTTCTGGTTCTCAGTAGCTTTGATCTGTCCTCCTATTCTGCAATCAAGTGTGTTATCCTCCTAGTCATGAAATCTTTTAGTTCCTTCTTTTTATGTTCTAGGGCCTCCTCTTGTTTTCTTTTGGCCTGATCTTTCTCGATCTAGGTTTTTCTTAATAACATAGTAAATGAAGCATTTTTCTCAATGATTCTAACAATCTCAAAATATTTCTCTGTCGAATCTCCATGAGCACTCATAGATACTTAGGTGAGTCTTCCACATAGGATTATCAGCTTTCCCCTAAATAGTCCTATTCCTCCCAATGAAGGAATTGTATCAGGCTTTCCTAAAGCTTCTCAAGTTCTTTCTGTCATGATATTTACCTATGTTTCCTCATCCATAACATAGTCTCTGTCGAAGTATCCTATTCTTGCTTCTATGCATTCTTTTTCTTTGAATATCTCTGATAAGTTGATATCTCTATGGTCATTTAGGGTTTCTTTCATTTGCAGTAGTACAGTCTCTGATTCTATCTGGGGTTCTGCCATGGTCTTAGTTTTGTGACCTTCCTCAAGGTTTTCTTGTCTCGTATTCATTCTGTCAAGTTTATCAATCATTCTAGGGAAATCTAAAACTTCATGATCCATAGCTTTACAACAAAGACAACTAGGTCTTTTTCCAGGGCATTCCTTAGCAAGATGTCTCAGTCTTCTGCAACTGTAACAAAGGGTTGATCCTCTTTTTTTATTAAATGATCCCCTACCTTTCCTGTACTACGCACTAGGCTCATAGTAGCTAACCTGCAAAAAAATCTTTCTAGGATCCTGCATCCATTTGTTAGTCCAAACATTCTTTCTATGCATAGGAATAACATATATTTCATTATTTCTATCAGATCTACTCATATCAAACCTTCTTTCATCTAATTGTACTCTAGTTTTCATACTAGGATAACATTTATCAAACATACCTAGATCCATACTCTTGAAACAAAAATTTCCACTATTCTTACTTTCAGCAGAACACAAAGCTATCGGATCTAAAAATTTTCACTATTCTTACCTTTATCAGAGCATAAAGCTTCGAGGTCTTACCTCTTTTATTCGGATATGACTTCTCTTCTTAGCACAGAGCTTTACAGGTCAAGTAGAATACTACGCACTAAGGCAATAGATCTACGCATAGAGCTTTCTTTCTTTTCTTCAGTTCCCAGCAATCACAATTTCAAGTCCTGGAAACGGAACCATTTGTTGGCACAGGGGAAAACTAGGGTTCAATGCTACAACAGTGCACCAACAAAACCCTAACTACCAACCCTTTCGACAACACCTGCGAAGCAGATGAAGTCTCACCCGAGGTAGAGGCAGGGGTGGTTGCAGGACTCCAGTGTCTGCAACCTTAGCT
>SNQJ01S0049970.1:7781-26680 GCA_010110895.2 Picea sitchensis | reverse complement strand
CAACCTTAGCTAGGACACAGATCTGTGATTACAACACCTTGACAAAGAACTCAGCAGTTATAGTTCATTAATATTCATCCTTAGTTTACAATGCAGCTAAACCCTAACAACAGCTCAGCGCAGTATTCACATAGATCCAATAGATTCAAGTGCTAAGCATACCAACATATATCAGACCTAGCATTTATTCATTATTCAATACTAAGCTACCATATTAGATCCTTCTAAGCATATATCAGTGCACTAATCATTCAATCACATAGACAAGAGAACAACCATAAAGCACATAGCAACCACAACATAGGATATACGTGGTTCACCCCCACCCTGGGGTTATGTCCACCAACTCTTCTTCTTTATTACTTTTTGTCAATATTCTACATGCATAGAGCCATGATATCTTACTCCGTAGAGGACAAGATATCTGTGCACCTCGCTAGATCCTCCTTCTTTGAAGTATAGCACAAAGCCTTCCATAGTCCCTTACAATCACTTGCACTTAGCTCTACAAGTCTCACACAGTATGCACAAAGCAATTACAATTACCACTTGCACTTAGCACCCTTGGCCTCTTCTTACATCACCTAGCTATCTATTTATACATTTACAAAATGGGCCTAAACATGGGTAAACCCATGGGTCGACATCCCCAGTGCTGTTACATAATCCCAAAACCCAAAAATCCCTAAAAAGGGGTCGAGATCCCGCGATATCTGCTTCAATTTGTGCTCCATCTTCGACAGCCTGTCGAAGTCCCAAAAGTAGGTCAAGGGCCAACACATGTTATCACTGCACCTAATTCCAAAACACTTACCCCATGACACCTCATACACTTAAATGAACTAGATTAGTTATCACCTAGGAAACACCCCAAACTTAAGGAGGATTATCCCAATAGGACACCCTGAGACCCTCTCCAAACATAACTTGTTAAATTTCATAACGTCTTTGAGCATTTGTCTAGGTAAAGGGGGGTTGGATGCAAATGTTTGGGTAATTTAATTATTGGATGTGATTTACAATTTATGATCCCTATGACTTATGAACCCCTGGAGGGCTTACTTGTTGTTGTTGCAGGACCTTGCTCGCTAGACAGATACACATGGGGGAATGATTGGATCGGACCTTCATGGGGATGAAATATCACAGATGAATGTTGTAACCCCATCCAAGGGCAAGAAGACATCATATATTTGCACAAGGAATAAAGAAGAACGTTTCCCTCAGAGACAACTTGGCAGACCTAGACCTAGGAGGATATTTTTATTCCACCTGGACCTTGACCTTTGAGAGCCCATGACGTCACCATTAAAAACCTAGATATCATCCAGATATAGGGTTTTCATTTAGAGGGAAGTTGTGAGTTGGTTGGCACGTGTGGGCATTATCCAGGACCTTTGGAGGCCAAAAGTCCTACATCTGGAGCCCAATGTTCCACCTTAGGGGCTCAACATCACCCTAGAATGTCATGATGTCACACTTGGAGATGATTTTATGGGTTAATTAATTTTATTTATGTAAAAATTGGATTTTGATGTAAATTGGCCAAGTTGACCTTTATTTGATCTAAAAGTAATTAAAGGTCATTAGTTTTGTATAAATAGAGAGAAAGTGCTCTCATTTTTTCATCATCACTCATCACACAATAAGTGTGGTCTGAAATTTGCACCCTATTTGGGAGTTATTGGCTGAAATAGGGAGGCACACTTGTCTTGGAGGATAAAATTTGCAACTTGGATCATGTATTGGTGAAGTTATTTGGCAATCTAGGGTTTTATTGCTTGATTATTCTTGGTGAAGTAAATCTGCAATTTTCATTTCATTTTGAATGGTTATGGTATATTTTCTTATTCATGATAAATATTATGAAATTGCTTGCTTGAAAAACCCTTGGAGTAAAGGACTTAAATTACTACTTCTTTGCTCTTAATTTTCTAGACTTTACTAAGGTGATTTGACCTAGATAAACCTCTAAAGCCCTAAAATACTAGCACTTTAGAATCCATTGTCTATTTATTGTTGCTCTTAATATATTTCAATAGTCTAAGGAGGAGGAAGGCATTATGGCCTAGAAGTGCCTACTCTCTAGTAGCTCACCCCTTAAAGTTTGGATCTCAAAAGACTTAAAGTGCTAACTCTTCTAATATCCATTCTTCACTTTGACAAGTATAATCATTGTTGTTACTACTTCCAAGTGAAATTCATCACCTATTGACTCCATTACCCCATAAAGGCACTATTCCACTTGTTTTAGTGAATGATTGATCAAAAAAACACACAAACTCTCTTCCTTGAAGCTCTTGTTAACTTATACTAACTTTGAACTAGACTAATTCATTATTTAACTTTTTTTTGTTGCAAATAATTTCTACATCCATACTAATCTATACTAATTTGTTTCATACACCTACATAACTTGCATCTAACTCACTTAGAAATTGTTTGTGGTAATTGCCAAACAATCTACTTGATGAATTGATAAAACAAATAAGCTCTGATACCAATTGATAAAATATAAACAAAAACAACAAGATGGTGGAAAAAGGCTCAATAGCCAACTCTTAATATATCCAAACCAATGGTACATATTAATAGTACAATGGGTGATTCCACCTCATAGAGAGATTTGCTCTAGATCATAAAATCATGCATGATGACTAGGATAGGCAATCTTAACTAACTCATTAGTCATCACTTGAGGATATATTACTAATATCCTAAATGAATAATACAAATATAGGTGACAATTTAGACTTAGTGATTGGTTAAGGTAAGTCATAGGCTAACAATCCCCCCTCAATCACAAGTCCGATCAGTAATACCAACAATAAAGCATAAACTGGTATCAATTTCAAGTCTTCATACTAAAACTTTTGAGTTGAGCCTCAATGAAGAACTATCTGAAAAACCGTCAATATAGATGTTGAATTGTTCATCTGAAATGAAATGGAAGAGAGATGAGATATGGAAGTGAACCACTGCAATATCTAAACATTCCCTGATTGCTTGACAATTTGATTATTTTTCCAAGTATTTTAACTAGAAGAATCTAATGTCTTCTGCTAATTGGCGAACATGTAGTATCACCATTCTACTATCAGTGTATCATTGAAGTGCTATTTGAATCTATGGTTTGGGATAACCACTGACAAATTGATACCATGTATCTGATGGTTTTTGGATAACCAATCTTGAAACTTTTAGGTGTCCAACAACATCCCAATGTATAATTTGTATGATTCAATTGCAAGTCATTGAACCATAATCCTGTGAAAGTCTTCCATCTCTAGAAAATATTACTATGTAATCATGTGAGTCAGGATGCATGAAATTTTTTCACTTAATGTAAACTCCAATTTGATGAGAGTAAACCAAGAGAAGTGAATCAACTTCTAGTCTAACACATCCCTGAAAATGCCTGAAAACTCAATCAAATGCCAAGCTGTTATGCAGAAGGATCCTATTTTCCTCTGCTAGGTCGAATGACCATCTATGTAAACCGAACGTCCACATCATTGCTCTCAAAATCAAAACCAACATCTCAATTATGTATTATTCAACTTACACTTATCGAACCATAATTATGCTAAAGTCTGTCATCTATAGACCGCAGTTGCCTATTTGGAAAATTTCATGCCCATCTAGCATACTTGTTGTCGAAACTTTTAGTCTGACAAACAATTCCATCATCAATTCCCCCATTTGTCAGCTGAAAGGATAAACCACAAGTGGTTTCATGAACCGTCGTCACTAGAATTTTCAACTCCCCCCCTTTAGGTGAATGAGAATATCATCATTGTACTCCCTCCTTCTATAATCAAGAGAGTACCATACTTGTTCCATTTGAGTACAACATGAAGTTGGCATGTGAAAAAAACCACATGTTATCTCATCCCATGAGGGCCATGCTTGAAATTTACACCATAAGGGGACCACTTATGTGAGGTACAAAAAGTGTTATGTGTTGCAAAGATTGTTCTTGACTCAAGATTGAATTCTTCAGTAAAACTTATATAATCGCTTGGTTGTTGATGACCATTTCCAAGGATCAATCCACTCATAGTGAATCTTCAATATTGTAGGTTTCTTCAGTGTTGAACATATGTCTGAAGAATGGTTACGCTTGCCACAATGCTAGCAAGGATGGAGATCAAAACACTGATTCTCCATGTGACCAACTAGATTACAATGTTGGCATGTCGCATTATGATGTTGAACTGGAACAGGTGAAAGTGAATCTTCTTGAAGGAATCTAGCACTTTGAAACTTGATTGGTTTTGAATAATCGGGAATATGAAAGGTAACTTCCTTGTCATGTCCAAGTCATGTTCTATTCTTGTTGTAAATGATTTCTTCCCAAGGTCTGATGATGGGCTTGGAAAGAGTATTATGAACCTATTGTTTTAAAATCTGTGGAAGTGGATTTACTGCATGTTGTTGCATCATTGAAAGGTTTTCTTCACCGAAGTCAAAAGAAAACTCCTGAAATGTAGGTTCATGAAGAGATTCATCTTTGTATGTATCTTCAATTGTTTTGTTGAGTTTCTGCTTCACTGGTTGTTGATCAAAAACATCATCATCATCATCATAGAGAGGATTGTGCTGAAAAACAACTAGTTCAGAACACTTCACTGGCTGTTGATTTTTTAGATCTATCAACTCATCATTCAATAGTTGGGATAGATATTGACGAAGTCTAACTTTAGCTTGCGTCACTTGCAAACAAGGTATCACTGATTGAATATTTCTTTTGTCCAATATCATTGTGTTATCTTCAGTGGTGTTTATTATAATGTTTAGTAACTCTAATAATTCTAGATATCAAGCCATTTTAAAAACACTAAATGAGGCCTCCTTGTGCAAGTAGATCCTAATTACAATTTGACTCGATGGAAGAAGGCTTATCTAAAACTCGGTCACTTGAATCGCTCACTTTAACTTCATGCTCGCTTGATTTTGTTCCACACTCGCTTGAACTTTTCTTTCTTTCTTCCAAGAAGTTGAGGGTGTCATATACTACTGAAAATGCACCCAAAAACTTGATGTTTACAATGATTTGAGTTTCAACCACTCAACCTATAGACTCAAGAATATAATGACACAAGCAAGTTGTGGGTGTCGGGTTCAACCGAGAATGCACCTTATGACAAATTCAATTCAACTCAACTTAATTACACTTACAAATACACTATTTCTAGTACAAATCAACTTGATCAAGTAATCTTACAACAAACATTGTTTGCAAGTCACAAATTAACCTCAAATGCTCCATGATGTGTTGAGTTCAAAATCTTTGATTTGTTCATTACTGATGTGGTTGACGACTTGAATGCTTGAGAATGTTTTTCACATATGCTTGATCATATGTGCTTGATTGTCATTAATTTGTGTGCCTGAATTTGATTTCCTTATACTCAATGCATGATGTGTTAAATGATACATTACAAATGTGTTTATGTCAAAACTAGACATTAAACATCATAAATCAACCATGAAAATATTCACCACGACACACTACGCAAGGTGTACCTATGATCCCCTTATTCAATTTTGGGTGGATCTAGGATACGAAGCAAAAGACTTCAAATTTATTATAAGTATCTCTCTTACGAGACCACATACAATGGGAAGGCTACAATGTACTTTCTCCTTCACCATGCTTTAACAAGGCTTTCAATTCATAACATTTCTCTTCTGCTCTCAAAGACTTAAGAAAACAATAAATGTATTCTCAAAAAATGAGTTTCTTAGAACCTCATTTTGTCACTTACTTACAAATTTTCCTAAGTCGTAAGGAAATAACAAACATCTCTCACTCATGCTCACTCTCATTTACTAATGAGCAAAAAATCTTACATTTACTCACCTCCATAACAAAAAGGTTTTTAGTTCTCTTTAACTCCTCCTTTATCACTTTTATCTAAAAAGTGAAAATATTATAAAGTAATAAGATTTCAAATTAGTTTAGAACAAAATTACTTTAGTGAAGAAAAACACAATTGTTACAGGAATTGTTGTTAACTATAGTGACTGCCAGAATTCAACCATGCTTCCACTGCATTCCAACCTCGTATATGTGGGTTATTTAGGTGAACTACTCCTCATCTCATTGGCAAGGATTTGTTGTTGTATTGAAATGGTTACAAGCTAGCCTTTATTTCAAAGTTCTCTAAAATACCAATAAAGAACTCTTCTCAAAAATTCTTCTTCAAATATAAAATAATATAATATCTCAACGCTCATTATCTCTCCTTCCACTAATCATCTCTCTCGTCATACATTCACCCACATAAATGTCTTATAAAATATGGTGCATATTGTTATCGCTCCAAGAGTCACCCCCAGACTGCAAATGGGGGTAAGCCTGGTAACATTAAATTTGTTTTGAGTGGGTTAAAAATCGGGAGTCAAAACAAGACTGCAAAGAAAGAAAAAGGTAATAGAGGTCTATGCAGATTAGTCTTGGACCATTGGGCTATGGATTCATAAGTATCCTTCTCAATGAAGGAATTTAAAATGCCTATTAGACAAAGGATGTTTAATGGTGAAGGGAAGAAATAAAGGTTTAACACAAAGATGAAAATTTGCTAATAAAAGATCCTCTCTGTGAAGAAAATAAGATGTGTATGAATAATAAACAATGAAACATGGGAAAGATGACAGCAGATCCTCTACCGCCTCAGGAATCCATAAATCAAAGATGCTACATCCAGACAAGAATACAAACAGAAAGTGTTTGAGTGATAAACAATGAAACATGGGCAAGATGACAGCAGATACTCTACTGCCTCAGGGATCCATAAATCAAAGACGCTACATCCAGACAAGACAAGAAATGGAATGTGTATGAGTGATAAATGATGAAACATGGGAAAGACAACAGCAGATCCTCTACCGCCTTAGGAATCCATAAATCAAAGATGCTACATCCAGACAAGAAGAGAAATAGAATGTGTCTGAGTGATAAATGATGAAACATGGGCAAGGTAACGGCAGATCCTCTACCACCTCAGGAATCCATAAATCAAAGGTGCTACATCCAGACAAGAAGAAAAATAGAATTGAAACTTAGAAGATAGTTTGATAAAAACAATTCAAAGAAATCTTTAACAACATAATATTTTACAATCCATGCCCCTCGAGCTTACAAACTGAAAAAATACAGTTCCCTCCTCCTAAAGATCTCTCGTCTCTTCTACCTCTGAAACCCCCATTTACAAATTCTTAACTGACCTATTTATACTCAGATCAATGGACAACCGCTAGGAATGTGATATGGCCATTCCATCCAAGGCTTTTCATTTGTGTATCCTTCTGTTAGACTGTGCATGTTTCCTCTTGTCAGATGAAAACTCAGATCAGCATGGCCCTGTAGGTAAAAACCATCCATCGTGGTACCTCGGGTTGATAGTTCTGTCACCTCAGTGAGAGCTTCCATGTCTTTGATTTATGGAGTGAGTCAAGGTTTCAACCACCACTCCCTCATTTTATTAACTGATCTTTTATCGGAATCAGGATGAGGATTTGACGCCTATAAGGCTGCCACATGTTTCTCACGGATTGGGCACTGGATAAGCATGTGAATTTGGGCCACAAAATTCAATCCTTGTTCATTATTTGAATCCTCCACGGGATCAAGGCACGACCTAACGGCTAGGGAGGGGGTGGAACGTGTTGTCCTTGGATACAGTGTTGAACGACCTCGTGATTTCAAGGCATTCGAAAGCGGTTTGGACCCACGCCGCTTTTGGGCCCAAAATGCACCATCTTCCACTGCATAGCTTCCCCGCAATACCGTGGTTTGGATTTTGGCCCGCTTTTGGATTTTAACACATGTGTAGCTTGCGGCACTGAAATGACTGGTGGTCGTTGATATGGCCGTGATCTGGGATCTGGTCACGCATGTTATTTTAGCACCCCCACTAAAATTTATCTACCCACCAACTATGGAATCATTCCAACTGCACTTATAGGTGGCGTTAAAATGAACCGCATAAGGGATCTCCGTTGCTACAAACTGCACCCGCATGCTTCCTGTGCTCACGGTTGTCACCTGCGACCCTAAACAACTTCATGTGATAAAATTGGCTCGACATGGGATGGCATGCTCCCTGTGTGCTGCCAAGAATGAGTAGTTCTGGTGCCTTAGCTTTTGGGTTTTGGAGTCGAGCTCAAATGCATTTTGATGGAGATGGCAAGCTAACATGTATAATACTTAACTTAAAAAGAAAATAAACACACATGCTCCAAAAGGATCTTATTTATGTAAAATCCTAAACTAACCAATTTTTACAATGCTCTAGGTGAAAACAAACTTCCACCAGAGTCATGCAAGTAACTTCCTAATTGAAAACTTATTTACTCTGTCATTGATCAGCAAGGGACAATAAAACTGTGACAGCAAATTAATTACATTCTCCAGATTTCCTCCTAATGATGAATGTAAGATAAATCTTGGAGGCTTCAATACATTGAGGAAATGCAACTCCATGTATTCCCTTACAAGGTCATAAAATAGATGATAAAACCTACTAGATTGGTAATAGAAATCCTTCCTTGCTTTACATCTGCTCACATATGGTTGAATGTCTGTGGAAAGCACATGTGATTGAAAGGCTGATGTAGGTTGTTGATCCACTTCTCTTTTTCCTTCTCTGATAACATATTTTAGCTGATGGAAAGAGATCTCCTCATGTATATCAATGGATGGTTGTTTCTCCTTAACATGTTTCTCTTGGTAGAAGCTTTCATTTTCATCAGAAGGCTGGTTGCTAATGCTTTTTTCTTCTAAGAAAAAAAAACACCTCAACATCTTCATCATTGTCTCTGTAATGATCAAATAAAGGAGTAGTCTTGAATGACATACCAAGAGGTATCTCCTGCCCAACATGAGAAGACTGCTCTTCATTATTAAACATAGGTTGCCTTTCAAGATTCAATCTAGGAAGCAATATCTTATCCTCATCATATGAGTCAAAAATAGGGTACTCATATCTAGGTTTTTTAGAGATAGGGTTACAAATAATATCAGCTTCCAGAACATAATCAATTTCTGCACTTTCCTTACTGAGACAGCAAACATAGTTTTTATCTGATGCAAATGAACAGAGAAGAGAAAGAGAAAATTCCTCATCCAAGGCATCTTCTTCATTCTCATAGCCTTCATAATAATCAATAATATCATGAACATGGTATTTACACTCCTCGCAACAACTATGATAAATTAACTCAGAGGAATAAAACTTTTGACAATGAATATTGAAAAATGCATGAAACTATGTGAGTGAAGAAATGATAGAAAGCTCGAGAGAGTGATACAAAATACGAGCATCTCCTTGAAGAGAGTACACAAACATATTCATACATATGTCTTCAAGTTGGATGTCAAGTTGTTGCATTAAATCATGAAATCCTAGAACATGTTCAAGAGAGTTTTCATTCTCACCTTCATAAACTCTTGGCAGCAGATCTTGCCATTCATCAATTTGAGGCATGGGATGTGGATAACCAACTATAGTTGAGAAATTTAGTGGGGAAAACCTCCTATCTAGGATAGCCTCCATAGCCATTTGATTTGTATCTTTCCAATGGAATCACCAATAGATTATGAATAATGGAGTCGCCATGGAGAAAGATAAGCAGTCAAAGCAATGTGTCCAGCTTCAGTTCACCATCTAAAACTGGATCTCCTCGATGTCTTTCTCCCAGGGAAGATATATTTAATTTCGTCCCCGGAAGTGGCGCCATTAATGTTATCACTCCAAGAGTCACCCCCAAACTACAAATGGGGGTAAGTCTTGTAACATTAAATTTGTTTTGAGTGGGTTAAAAGTTGGGATTCAGAACAAGACTGCAAAGAAAGGAAAAGGTAACAGAGGTCATTGAAAATCAGTCCTGGACTGTTGGGATATGGAGTCATAAGTATCATTCTCAATGAATTCATTTAAACTTCCTAACAGACAAAGTATGTTTAATGGTGAAGGGAAGAAATAAAGGTTTAACACAAAGATGAAAATTTACTAAGAAAAGATCCTCTCTGCGAAGAAAATAAGATGTGTCTGAATAATAAACAATGAAACATGGGTGAGATGACAGCATATCCTCTACCGCCTCAGGAATCCAAAAATCAAATATGCTACATCCAGAAAAGAATACAAATAGAAAGTGTTTGAGTGATAAACGATGAAACATGGGCAAGATGACAGCAGATCCTCTACCGCCTCAGGAATCCAAAAATCAAAGATGCTACATCCAGAAAAGAATACAAATAGAAAGAGTTTGAGTGATAAATGATGAAACATGGGCAAGATGAAAGCAGATCCTCTACCACCTTAGGGATCCATAAATCAAAGACGCTACATCTAGACAAGAAGAGAAAAAAAATGTTTTTGAGTGATAAATGATGAAACATGGGCAAGACAACAGCAGATCCTCTATCGCCTCAGGAATCCATAAATCAAAGATGTTACATCCAGATAATAAGAGAAATAGAATGTGTCTAAGTAATAAACGATGAAACATGGGCAAGATAACGGTAGATCCTCTACCACCTTAGGAATCCATAAATCAAAGGTGCCACATCTAGACAAGAAGAAAAACTGAATTGAAACTTAGAAGACAGTGTTATAAAAACAACTCAAAGGAATCTTCAATAACATAATATTTTACAATCCATGCCCCTTAGGCTTACAAACTGAAAAATACAGTGCCCTGCTCCTAAATCTCTCTCGGCTCTTTCGCCTCTGAAACCACTAGGAATGTGATCTGGCCATCCCATCCAAAGATTTACATTTGTACATCCTTCTGTTAGATTGTGCATGTTTCCTTCTATTAGATGAAAACTTAGATCAGCATGTCCCTGCAGGAAAAAACCATCCATCGCGGTACCTCAGGCTGACAATTCTATCACCTTGACCAGAGCTTCCATGCCTTCTATTTATGGAGTGAGTCGAGGTTTCAACCACCACTCCCTCGTTTTATTAATTGATCTTTTCTCAGGATCGGAACAAGGATTTGACGCCTAGAAGGTCGTCAGGTGTTGCTCACGGATCGGGCGATGGATAATCATGTGAATTCGGGCCGCAAAATTCAATCCTTGTTCATTAGCTGAATCCTCCTCGGGATTAGGATTCATTCTGATGACTAGTGGGGGGAACATGTTTTCCTTGGATATGGCATTCAACGAGAACATGATTTTAGGGCTGTCAAAAGTGGTTTGGACGCACACCTCTTCTGGGCCCGAAATGCACCATCTTCCACCACGTAGCTTCCCTGCAATACCATGGTTTGGATTTTGGCTTACTTTTGGATTTTAACACCCGCGCAACTTGCGACACCAAAATGACTGGTGGTCGTTGATCTGGCCATGATCTAGGATCTATTCACGCCTTCTATTTTATCACCCCCGCTAAAATTTATCTTCCCTCCAACTATGGAATCCTTCTAACCGTGCTTAGAGGTGGCACTAAATTGAACCGCCCAGGGGATCTCCATTACTGCAAACTACACCCACCTGCTACCTGTGCTCATGGTTGTCACCTGCGACCTTGAACAACTTCATGTGATAACACATACCTTCAAGCATACCATTCAACTTCAAGGCTGGGAATATTAACAAAATCCCCATACATTTCATTTACTCCACGTTCATAATTTCACAGAGTGGGCTAAAATCATTATAGGTTGGTTACACTTCTATAGGTTGGGTGTATTCACAATTGTGGATTCTTTTTGTTTCATCCTTCAACCACCATCTACAATATGATAATATTCACTATATGTTTCATGCTTCCAATACACATAATTAAGTTCCAAATTTCTCAATAGGACAAAATAATTATTCAGAAACAAATTCTCTGCCTCAGAGAGTCATTCCATAAATCTCAGTTGGTTTTATAAAGGAATTTGAATCCCAAAGGCTCAAATTTGTTGATATCACATGGAACTTAAAGTAGTATGAATATATCACTTACCTTCAATGCACATCCAATGGTCATTTCCTTCGAGGTTCAAAATTCCATCATCTACAAATATACCCTTATGGTTTTGTATATTCGTTTTCCATGATGAGTAGAAATAACATTGAATGATGATTAACATTCACACTCAACCCTGACTATAGAATCTGGAACTTGATTGTCAATTCCATAATTCAATTTCCTTACAAACTGAATAATCAATGACAGAATTCAGATCCTTTACCTTGCAGTGAAGATGCACATTCCAATTATGGCCATGCTTTTATGGATCTCCATATTCTCCCAACACGTTGGATTTCACTTTGGATGCATTTTCGATCTCATCCAAACTTGAGGAATCCAATGTCGATCACAGATCCAGCGCATGAAAATCGTTGATGCTTTCCACCGCCTCTCTAAATCAAATCTGAAGCAAATATATTTCACACAAATCAGTACAAACTCTAGTTTCCCATTTATCTTCACGATCTTCCACCAAATCCAGGCACCTTTGATGATTGGTGGGGGAATATTTAGGTTTGATTAATTCATGCTCATCTGGAGTAGATTTGTTGATTTCTTGATTGAAAGCACTTGTCAACCCAATCTGTGGGTAGATCTAAAGTCACCACAGTGGATAGAGGAGGGTGTGACATGGTAGGGTTAAAAATCATGTTTATTTTAATGCAGGCAAAGACCTTCTTCTCATCGTAGAGACTTATGACATCTGCATTCAATCTTATTTTGTGTAGACTGGGTGTGTTTCCACATGTAGCTCCATGCAAGAATTTGGGTTGTAATGTGTGAAAACATGTTCAATCATCGATCTGGGCATACAGTGATCGGTCTCTAATACAATAATGTTGGGTGTTATTCCTTATACAATTTCCTCTGACACAAGTTCCAATTTTCTTCTATCAATGGAAGATTAAATCATTGTCACGCATTTCAACAACCATGTTCTACTACATATGCCATTTGATGCTCAATGAATTATTTAATTCATGCTTTGAGATGGTCAACAAAAAAACATAGAAAAGAATAGAGTATTGTTCTTTTTATGAACAAAGAACCTCTCTCTCAAAGACATTCCATAGTTATGCAAGCATTCGTAATTCTCAATTCACACAGAAATTGGGATTTGTCCATTATAAGTATATAGAATAAACATCATGGCATGAAAACTTATCTCTTGAACTAATCATCATAGGTACCGGATTGTTGTCTTTATCTTGGGAAAATGTCCTCCATCATTCCTCCATACAGGTCCATCACTCTCCTTGAAGACATTCCTTGGAAAATAAATCCAAACTAAAAACAGATTTGGTCTTCATTACAGTCCTCAATACAGTCCATGATACAGTCCTCGATATAGTCCTTGATACGTTCCTTGATAAAATCCACGATACGGTCCTCGATATATCACCAATTTTCTCCCTTCACAATTTTCACCATGGCTATGATACCAATTGATAAAATAAAGAAGCTCTGATACCAATTGATAAAACAAATAAGTTGTGATACCAGTTGATAAAATATAAACAAGAACAACAAGATGGTGGAAAAAGGCTCAATATCCAATTTTTATTTATTCACACTAATGGTACATATTTATAGTACAATGGGTGATGCCACCTCATAGAGAGATCTGTTCTAGATCCTAAAATCATTCATGATGACTAGGATAGGAAATATTAACTAATTCATTAGTCATCACTTGAGGATATATTACTAATATCCTAAATGAATAATACAAATATAGGTGACAATTTAGACTTAGTGATTAGTTAAGGTAAGCCATAGGCTAACATGAATGCTAAGTTTACATGATGTTTTCTTGCAATTTTGAGCACTAATAGTTGTTGTTGTTACAAAAGATTTCTACAGCCATCTAACTGCAGCAAATTCTGTGCAAAATTGGCATTTAATGCTATCTAGACTTTGCCAAAATTGCTTATGACAATTGATTTTCATTCTACTTGGTCAAAGCTACTTTTGCATTGTCTTTTTAAGCAATTTCAAGGAATATTTTTTTCATTTGTTATAAAATACTTATTGTTGTTGTAAAATTTCATATTGTTGCATTTTTATATCATCTAATTTATATTTCAAAGGTTCATAGTCTTATGAATCACTAACATCATTGTGTACTTGAAAGCTTCCATATTTTTCTGTGTTGTCTTGTTCTAGGTAGGTACACTTCATATTTACTATTGCTTCATCTCTTAAAGACCCAAAGAAACTTTTTACTTGAGTGACCAATGAGAGGGGATATTCTTGCTCCTTGCCTTAGTTTCATCAGCCCTTTAGGTCACTAGGGACGTCTCCCTTGGGGTAATATTGATATACTCCTAAACAGAAAGGGGTTTCCTATTAAGGTGACAGTGATAGGTCACCCCCTTGTTATGCCAAGCTTGCCTCACTTTCCTTGGGATTTGGGCAAGTACAAATTGTGTGATAACAAGGCCTATGGCCTCATCTACATGTCTATGTCCCTAGAGAGTTTGTTTCACATTGAATCTTGTACCACACCAAATGATATTTGGATAAAGTTTGGGGATGGATCTCTTTGGAAAATGGGACAAGATGAGAGGCCATATGCTAGAGGCAGAGATGAATTTATTAGATCCGAGGAATTTTGATAACATACAAGACTTATTTAAAAATTTCAAGTCGCTTCTTAATCATCTAAAGGGATGTGGTATAGACAAATCAACTCAACACAATCAGTTGATCCTTTCTGTTTTGGAAAAACTTGGTCTGGATTATGTTGTGTTTGTCTCATCACTCCATACAAATAGATTAACCTTAGAACCAACCTGGAAAATTTCGACATTGGATCAATTGACTGAATCCCTAATGCATGAGAAAGATAAGATCATAAAAATGGGGATAATCAAGGAACCCAATGAGAATGCACTTGATATGCATGACATAAACAACACTTCCAATTCAAAGTCCAAGCAAAAAAGCAAGGGAAAGTTGCATGCAAATCCAAATAAGGAAGGGTACTCCAAACCCTTTGATGATTCATTGGGCTCTAAAGGTGGAAAAGGAAAGAAAGGGAAGTCTAAATGTGGTTACTACAACCATGACTATCATCCTGAATTAGCATGCATGAAGAAATGGATTGATATGTTGGTGTAGATACTTCAAAATAACAACCTCCGAGATCACATTCTTGAGGCTACCAAAAAGAAGTCGAAAGATAAAGCACTAGCAAAATGAGGTAACTCGCATGCATTGATTGTCATTAACTCTTATCCAGATGCATGGATATTATATTCAAGAGAATCCCATCATATGGAAACAACAAAAAATGTTTTATATTATATTTTTGCATGCATGGGTCCTCCCATCCTCATGGGATATGATACCCCAGTTGAGGTCATTGGCCAAGGGAGAGTAGAACTCCAACACATAATTTTTTAGAATGCATTGCATGTTCCAAAACTCTCCATGAATCTGCTCTCATTTTATCAGATAACACATTATGGTACAGGAAAAAGGGTGGAATTCACACCTAATTCCATAATCATATCTAATATACATGATAACTTCATGATTGTTGGTGGTGAGGTAAACCACCAATCTCGTTTGTATAATTTCAGTAAGTTTATTACTAAATCTAATTCTAGGTTACTATTGACGCATATTGATGATGATAGTAGATTATGGCATGAGATATCCATCCATATAAACTTCAAATACATGCAGAAACTATGAAAATAGGAAATTGTCACCGGCTTGCCCAACATACACTTTTCCAAAGGATTTTTCCAAGGAAGTGTTCTCGGAAAACATTCTCAAGAGAAGTTTGAGAAAGGGAAGGCATGGAGGGCCTCCTCTCCTTTGGATCTCATCCATAGTGATCTGATGGGACCCTTTCCTCATCTTTCCATCAGTAAAGCGAGCTACGTGCTTACATTTATTGATGATTTCTCACGATACACTTGGGTGTATTTTCTCAGGCACAAATATGAAGTTTTTGAGCATCTCAAAGACTTCAAAGAACATGCAAAGACTCAGTCCAGGAGTAAGATCAAAATTCTCCACAGATACAATGGGGGGGGGTGGGGTATTTGAACTAAGATTTCCAACATATTTGTTTAAAGGTAGGTATATAGCTACAACACACAGTAACTTACACTATGTAGCATAACGGAGTAGCAAAGCGAAAGAATGGATCCCTCAAGGAGATGGCCACTTGCATGTTGCATGAAAAATATCTACCACCCAATATTTGGGATGAATTACTTAACTGTGCTAACCACATTCTAAACAGATCTCCTCACAGATATTTCAAGGACCGGACTCCCTTTGAGGTATGGAGCGGCAACAAACTAAAAGTCAACCACTTTTGAATATTTGGATCATGCACATGGGCCTGCGTACCCTCTGAAAAGAGGAAATCATTAGATATATATATCACTACATGCATCTTCATGGGATATTGAGATGGTGTGAAGGGTTACAGGTTACTTGATCCCTCTACATACATTCTCATAATTGAGCGTAGTGTTCATTTTGAGGATATTCCCTTACACACACCATTGGAGCCACATGCAGAGACCTCGGTACTTCCACCTACACTAGACATCAGCAATGATGAGTCCACTCATTCATATCATGGTTCAAATTTGAGTTTTGAATATTATTTGAAATATTATGTGCAGGCAGATGATAAGACATAGAAGATGCTCAAGTGGGCATAGACCACCCCACATGAAGCAAGTGACCTTATGGGGGATCAAATATATTAGAGGTGGACAAGCTCCCCATATGAGAATCCTCCTCATACACTCACAGCTTCTGAACCAGTGATTATCATGCATTACTATATGGTTCCAGCTTCATACCCACAAACCTATGCAGAGGTTGCAGGGAATCCCTTTTGGGAAGCCTCTATGCAAGAGGACTACAAATATCTCATCGAGAACCAGACTTAGGATCTGGTTCCAATTCCTTTAGACATGAATATTTTCAGATGTATATGGTTATACATTACCAAGAAGGTAGTAAAAGGACAGGTGAGCAGGTACAAGGCAAGGTTGATTGGAAAAGGTTTCCAACAAATCCACGGGATAGATTATGATGAGACCTTTCCTCTAGTAGAAAAGATGGACTCCATATGATTAGCCCTTGCTATTGCAGTAAGCATGGGGTGGTAATTTCACCATATGGATGTGAATAATTCATTTATTCATGGGGATATCTTAGAGGAGATTTACATGGATCATCATCATGGGTTCATCCAGAACTCCTCCTCAGTATGTCGACTAAAAAATTCACTCTACTACCTTAAGAAGGTGCCTAGAACATGGTATGTGATATCGGCACTTTGTGAGATGTAAATTAGATCCAAACATATACATGTTGAGAACCTATGATTCTTTTTTTATCCTAGTTCTATATGTTGATGACCTTCTAATCACAGAAATTTCAGCCTCAGCAATTGTTGTGGTCAAAGACATTATGCATGGCAGGTTCTCTATGATGGACATGGGTACTCCATTTCACTATTTCCTTGGTCTCGAGATCAGTCAGAATGCTTTAGGAATTAATATATCTCAAACTTAGTATTACATGGATCTCTTGGTTATATTCCACATGACTGACTGTAAGTTGGAAACCACACCCTTTTTGCCTAGGGTACATCTTGAGGATGGTGGGGATACACAATTGGTGGAAAGCATCATGTATCAAGAGCTTGTGTGGAGCCTTTTGTATTTTACCCAAACCCAACCGGATCTCTCATATGAAGTAGGGGAAGTTTACAAGTACATGCATGATCTACATGAGCTACACTAGAAGGTTTTCAATCGCATTCTCAGATATTTTTAGGGCACCACCAGTTATGGGATACACTATGCAACATGTTGTGAATTAGATCTCATGGGCTTCACAGATTCTGATTGGGTTGGTGATATCACAGATCACAAGTCCACTTATGGGTATGATATTAGTTTGGGTTTTTATCCCATCTCCTGGTCAAGGAAAAAGCAATCAGAAATTAATTTATCGTCAGCAGAGGTTGAGTATAGAGGAGCAACCAACATCACTATTTGGGAACTTTGGCTTCATAACTTTCTCATTGATATTGGTATCTAGTTCCATCATTTGACTGTCATTTGGTGTGACAATATGAGTAATCTCAAGTTTTGCAGAGACCTAGTGCAGCGACAGCAGACCAAACACATCAAGATCCATATGCATTACATCAAAGAGATGGTACATGAAAGGATCATTGATTTGTAGTATTGTCCATCCATCGAACAAACTGCAAACATATTCACAAAGACATTTATTGATTATAAGTTCCACCTTATATGTGATCATATTGGAGTGAAATAAATAGTTTCTTAGCAACTACCTTTCTTCCTTCTTCATTTTTTGATGCATTGTACTTTGAAGGGGGGTTTTCCCCATGAGGTTCTCCCTCTTTCCTCTATTTTTTCATTTTTTTATTCTTAGATGCATTGTACAATGGGTACCTAACATGGCCTTGGTTTTTGGGACCCATTCATCATGTACACCTTAGTAATGTTCAAGGGGGGTGTTGAAGATATTTCACACTCACCTAGGTTATCATTTCCCTAAGGTTGATAGTCCAATGTTGAGGGTGATTCCATAGATGATAATATTCTCTCTTGAGAATATTCCCCTAAAAATCATTACACCTCCTACAAAATAAGTCTCCTTCCCTTTTCAGTTCAGAGTCAATTACACCTCAGTTAGACTAATCGATGCCACTCATGCATGGAAACCTCGATTTTATCACCATCAATTGCATGTTCACCTTGGTTTCCTCACAAGGAGGGAACATATATCATGCATGTGGCCAAGAGGGCACATATCTTGTGATTACATGTGTTTCTCTCACTTCCACATGTGTGACTTAGTTAACTAATGATTGCATGGACCAGTTAACTGGGACTAGGT
>SNQJ01S0049969.1:25191-46887 GCA_010110895.2 Picea sitchensis | reverse complement strand
ATGTTCCAGCCACTGAAAATTGACCTGTAAAACAATAGCTAGATCTCTATAGTAACTCACTTTCTGAGGAAACCGCCCTTGGTGAAGGTAAAGGGGCTAAACATGGTTCTGGGTTTTCAACGGTTTGATCTAATTCAAAACCGTTTGCCTAGAATCGTTCACGCAAAAAAGTGACTCTGGGGACAATTACGGGGGCAGTCTTAAGCAGTGTTCTCTGGAAAAAATGAAACCAAAACCGACTCTGAACACCATGGGGGTTCAATTCGCCCTTCAGGAGCCAGGAGAGAACATACAGTGGATAGGGGTTTGGGTAGGGTTTGGACAAGGTATACGCAGGACTCAAAACTCAGAGATTTTCCCAAAAATCAACAGGGGTAACCTGGTAAGGAGGCATGCATTAATGCCAAAGTGTGCGAGGGTAGTGGAGTTATTTAGGCCCATGCAGAATAGTCATTACTCTTAGTACAACCGCCGGCGATTACAACTATTCAACCCATTATACATATGTGTTACAAACTATGCCATTCCAATCAATCCATTGAAACCTTTGGTAAGTGGATAAACCACATGTGCAAGAAATAGTTATGCCATAATTTTAAACACCAAAACATACAAATCGAAACCAATACCAAGTGTTTAACCATGTGACATGCGTTGTATAGAACAATTCATATCAAGAGTTTAAACCACAATACCAATGCATTTGATCACATGAACTATGTGTCATATTAAATGATACATATCAAGGGTTTAACCATAACACCTATGTATTTTTATGAAACCAATGGTCAAGTATATCAAATCAAAGAACATATAAATCCAATTACCAATGCATCATAAACTCAATCAAACGAATATCCCCACAGTCTTGTAAATGAAGTCTCATTAACAAATAAGAACATCAAAAACATAATGATCTTAGAATCTTGTCAATTGTGTAACGATAAATAAATTGGGAAATAAGATGAGCATATAAACAAGAGCGATCATAACAATCTAATGACGTTTTTAATATGACTTCGAAAACCAACATTTTCACGCTTGCAGTCGTGAAAACGAGAACCAAGGTAAGTGTGCAAATGCATATAAAACAATGGTGTGGTTTTATTGGAAAGTTTGAGACGAAATCAAAGTTTTCAAAACACTGGTGTAGGCAGCTTATAAGGACAGTATGAAAATGCGAATTGGCTGCCAACAGGTCCAGATACTCTCATGAACCTTGGGGATCTACAGTCCTAAACTCTTCGCTACCCATGAAGACACAGGAAAAACCAAGTGGTAAGGCATTTAACGCCCTACTTTCTCCTACTAATCTAATGGTCGTGGATGACCGCAGATTCCTCGACGAAATATCGTCCATTGATTAATACCTATAAGGTAAAGGTACTTAACTTTCCAGCTCCTTCCTCCGATCTGACGATCGTGAGTGACCACAGATCTCCCGATGGGATCTCATCCGTCGATTCGTTACTTCATCCTTATGTTGTCATCTCGGTTTTCAAGAGGATCGTTCCTCCTTATGCAGGGTTACTAAGGCCTTACACCATCACAACCACCTTCCCGGTTCTTGATGGGATTTTCAAGGAAGGTATTTCTATGGGGAAAATTACTCAGGGTACTACCTGAGGTATATAAGGATGTCGTCCTCCCGAGAGCCAGGCATGAAGTCTGATTTGGTTCAGTACGCACACAAATAACGAATTCATGAGGACATAAACCATACATAGTCTTTCCATATAAATATACAACTACTAGTACTGATCAAAACACCATACAGTCATTCTTGTAATGAAATCATTCACAGTGTCACAGCTTATGAGCATAATTATCATAATAAGCACATATATATATTTCAAGATGCCAGAAGCAAAACACTTATCAGAGATAACACCAGGGGTCAAGCAACTGCTGAGAGGGGTGCCCGTTCCACCCAATCGTAGGCTTAGCGACTCCCAGCGGATTTACCACTAGCCACCCTCGAGCTGAGACCACGATGTTGTGAGACTGCGTCTCTATTTTCCAGTGACCAGGAGCGAAGGTTGCAATCCTTCCTCTCTGTTATCACTCACTCTGCATATTGCCAGAGTTCTCCCCTCGCGTCTGCCCCCAATCGCTTCTACCCCACGCCTTATCCTCTTGCGAGGTTGTGTGTGGCGCGATTACCCTCACGCTGATCAGGTCTGACGGCTCTACGGATGGGAGGTTCACCTCCCATCCTTCATTAAACCATCTACCTACCAGCCTGCGAGACATTTAATTCGGGGCCAGCAAGCCGCTTTTGGTTCTCCGGGCTAGTGGAGTCCAAATACGGTATTAATTCTCAGTGGAATTTAACGCAACCTTTCCAGGTGCCTTCCACCGCCATCGTGGTCTCTTTTTCTGCACATCCCCTCTCAGTAGTCCTGCAATATAAATTCATAATTTCATTTACATTTATTGACCTTTTCCACAAGGTCCATTTACATCACATATTCACATTTATGAGTTTGCCACAGTTCTTGGCCGTTATTTTTACAAGCTGGGGGAAACAGGGTGTTACAGGGGGTCGCCGGAAATCCATTGTCGTAAAGCTACTCGGGAAGGAAGATTGCTCTCGAGTTAGCCTACTCCAAGTTATTGAAGTAGGTGAGGAATTGTCTCGTAATCAATCTCTCGGTTGTTTTCAATCACGAAATGTTGATATGATAGATGGAAATAAATATTATGCACATGAATATGCTCATAAAGAGCATTTATTACACAACAATACAATTCATTCACACAAGCTCTTAATAATAGCCACTGACTACCTCTGTCATGCAAGGTTTTAAGAATAGCACTGTAGATTCATGTTTAATCCACCAACTACATTTGTACCATGTGACAAAGGTACACTCACAATTTACTTTCATTGCTCAACAATAAATATGGCTAATACATTTAGTAGCGTTAATCCTCAACTATATGAAGCACATGTGTTCACGTCTCCTCTTACTCTAATCATTTAAACTATGCAGGAATATTAACATGTAGGAAACATTGTAATCATATAAATGGGTCAGATCAATGCCCAACCTTTTGAGCGAAAACTACCGATGGATGATGACCTTGACTCTATGACATTTTAACTTAATGGTGTGGTGCACGTAACCATATTGAAGAGGATGAATACAAATATCTATCTTTATTGAAGGTATTTGAATGTAGAAAATTAAGTAATAAGAAGCCTAAGTTTGCTTTCCATGTAGATTTCTCAAAGAGATGATACAACGCATGAAAATGTCGATTTCAGAGGTTTCTCCCTTAGACATGTAGGTTATAATTCTTTATTCCTATCGATCATGCATAAAGCCTTACCGATCATAAGGTAAGAATGGACTTCTTTATTGATTAAGGAGGGATTGAATGGGTAAGGTGGTCTCCCACCCTTCACCTAGACTCAAACTTCCAACTACCACATCAACATTGTTTACGTGTAGGGAGCTGATTTCTATACTATTTTGTCCACAAAATCTTTTCCAATTTGAGGCGGTCAAGTGTACCTACACAATCCAGTTCCTTTGTTCACATCACAATGCTCCCCACTTCTTTATGAACCCGTAGTCTCCCCACTTTTGTGTATTGATACTTGATTGGAGTTTTTTTTTCACTATATGAGCATGAACTCTGATCTATAGTATTCTATTGCTATGAAAGATATAGTTTAGCCTCATGATTTTCCCTTTAGACCTACAAAAATTCTGGATCAAGGGTTCCAGGTTGGATTTCTCTAAGCTCTTTAAACCTGAAAGTTGCTTTAAAATATTATCATTTATTCTACAATATTGGCGAAGCACCAAATGTCACTTGCATGGCACACTATCTACTCATTTCATTAGCCCAAAGCTAAGTCCAGTGAGCAGGTTCACAAATCATAACACAACTACTATTGAAATCGTTTGGATTTTGATGAACTTTGGACCACCATCGCACAAGATAGTTTCATTATACATGCATCATGCAGGTAATAGAATATTGGTGAATTTACATTACCTTTTGGAGATGCATTGTTTTTCTAAAAGAAAAATTAAGACAAATCACTTGGTTTTTATTTCTTAACTTCCGTAAATGGGTAGAAAGGACCATAGATTTTAAATATCATGGACAAAGATTGTCAATACAATATTTTAGTCATATTATTTTGAAGTTGTTATTTTTTTTCTTTCTTCAAAAATGTGAAGGGCTAAGTCATTTTCTAAGTTTTTTTTTTGGTTCTAAATGAATTTTTGTCAAAGTAGTTGTGGTTACACATGATTTAGTGAGAAAATCATTCCATTAAACAAGGTATTTGAAGATATTCTATGTGAGGGATATACTGGGTCTTCTAATGAATAATACAAGAATCATCAATAAGAATGGTAAGATGTGAGAGGTCCATGTAGAGGAGTTTGATGCAATCATAGAAATTAATATAAAGGGTACAACCAATTTACTTTGTCATTTTTTTTCCTTGTATGATAGCACAAAAAAGGAGGATAGTTGTGAATATTTCATCAAGATGGGGTCATTTCGTTGTTGGAGAGGTTTAACCTTACTCCGAGAGGTTTCACCTTCTTATTTTTATTTTATTTTCCCCAAAACGCATAGAATCTCGTGGGAAATTGAAGTCAAAGGAAATTTCATGTGATTATGGAATAAACATGTCATTGCACTAGAAGGTGAAAAGAAAAACTCGCCAAGGCCATAGGCTCCTTCTACATGGTGTATCCTCTCATATTGGGTGCCTTTAATTTCTATGACGATTTTTTTTTCTAGACTCCTTCATGGATTTGGATTCGGGATTTCCTATCATCTGGATTATAAACTTAAGGGTGGATTGGGTTGCTTGTTTTCTTGTATAATGGGTTTAATATAGGCTTATCTATATTACTTATAATTACTTTACTATTTATTTATAGTATTTCATGCAAAGATGATGGCCCTTTTGGCCCTAGCTTTTGAGCTTAAGCTCTGATACCAAATGTAGCACCCCTCTACAGGATGCTAAGCAGTTAATCATTCATTAAATACATACAAAATAAAAACTTTGTTTTAGCTTAATTTCATTGATTTCCATTTACACAATTCTTTTACATTTTCTCAATGATAAATCTAAATAACATGAGAAATTAAGTAATATGTTAACTCTAATATTTAAAACTTAAAACATAAGTATATAAAAGAAATATTAATAATAAAAAATGCCACTGAAAAATACCTCCTCCTTAGTTGTCGAAGCTCATCAGTTGCAATGTAGTCCTGGGTTCTTCCAAGCACTCGTTTCCCACTTTCCCAGAGTGAAACAATAGAATCTTCCCAGCCAACTAGGAGCCTAGCCAACTTCCTAGCTCCAAGAAACCTTTCGATTTCTTGGCCCTTCATGCTAGTTACTCTAAGAAAAACAAAACACATATACTTTAAGGAGACTATCACAAGATATATATCTTCCAAGAATTATCCAACCTCTCAACCTCCTTCTTCTCCCTATTTATCAATTTTCCATACACCCTTCCTTGAGTCTCCTCAACCACCCTCATTATTAGTCATCAACCTCCCTTATCTATATTTTTTGGGAAAAGTTCGAAATAAAACTAAAATATAAATGAATTGCATTAAACAACAATAAATAAAATACAAAGTCTTTCTTCTCATGCTAGCTAATAAATGCAATTTAACAATTTTCTCCAAAATGTACATGACAACCCACCATGCTCTTTTAATTCATCATACCAACCATCAATCAAATTCAAAGAAGGTATTTAATATTTTTAGATATTTTTTGTCTGCAATATAATTTACATAGTCTATAAACATTCAATTAAATAGTTAATAATCTAGTTAAATAATTAATACATTAATTAATTGTACTAGTGTACATGTGTAGGGTATGTGTGTGTAGCTAGCGGACACATATCTCATGCATGTACTAACGATAAACAACCACTGCCTCTAGTGTGTAGTTCCTACATGATCACACCAAGGCATGTAAGAAAATAGATCAAGTAATGCATCATTTAATAATCTTAACAAACAAAATTACACTAATTCATCAATAATTCATTATCACACTTAAAATATCAATAGGAAATAAAAAGAGGGTTTTAAACATGGTAGTAACCAAGTGAGTAAACAATAGTGGCATATCTAATCCCCAATTAGTATTCTCAACTAACATCAAAGCATCATTCCTTCCTAACCTACTTCCATATTCCATCCTATCCTTTCCTCTGCTGGACTAAGCTGGAACACCAACTATATTGACCTAACTCCAAATAGAACTCGTAAGTAGAAGTGTCATACATCTCGATCAAGCTTCCCCAGTAGGAAACTAGAAGTCGTCATCACACGTCTAGGGGAGTGTGAATTCACACAACCCTCCCATGACTCCAGGTTTCAGAGGATACACGGTGGGAAATACCTCCACCCCTCCTAATAAAACTAGGGTCAACACCCTATATTGAGCCATACTGTGCAACTATTGTTCTTAGAGTCTCACCATTAAACAATTTTTCTTAGAGTCACGTCGTTAAACAACTACTCTGGGAAAGTTGTGTGTCCTATCAAAACCACACTCACCACATATTATAGCAATATTTCTAAATATAAATTAAATAACAAGTACAATTTATAACATTTACTATCTTCTTGATGTCTATGACATCCAAGTTACCTCGGAACTACAGTCATTTAGCTATCACATAGCTCATCAACATGTAGGTTATTTCACCAATAACTCATATTCATGCATATACATATCACAATTTCATATGAGAATTCATATTTGTATTGATGTTCAATGTATGTTTATTTTTATCATGTGTTGCATTAGTTATACATTCACAACATAACTCGAATTGGTACCCATGTACCAAAATTCCACGTTTAAATTTGCATGTTTTAACAATTCTCCTAACTATCATCATTATGAACATATAACAACAAAACAACCTTATGTACCACATAAATAGGTCCATATATATACATCCCAAACATTTATATCAGTCTAACTAAGTCCAAATAGTTACTAAGCAATGGATTACTAAGATTGGTAAAATAAAAGTTCTAACTGTATAAGATCGAAATATGGGGTGTTACACTAAGCGAGCCCACAAAAGCATAGATGCATTGGTGCACTAGATATCAATAGACCATCGGTGTGAACATTTTGAAAATTGTGTCAACAATTTGATTGAACCAACATATGCATCTTTCTCTCCCCGATGTGTTATACATCAATAGAGCACTCATGCATGCCTTTGGAAAACTACACCGAACCACCCTAGGTGTAGTACATGTTTCATTAGAGCATTAATGCACCATATTGAAGGTAGCACATCCAAAAAGGATATGCAAAAGCCTCCACCTATCGAGAAAAATATAGTTATAAATAATCGAGTTACAAAATGTCTGCAAAAAAATTATTTCAAAATGCATAGGCTTTATTGGAGAACATTTTTAAAATTATGTTCTCATACATTTATACTAAAAACCTTTCTTAATTCTTAATTCCTATTTCCTTAGTTGTACAATTTTTTTCTTGATCAAGTTACTAAAGTACTGAGCTAGTCTTAACACTAACTTAACCAAGAAGAAGCTTAATGTGATTGATAATTAGAATGTAAAAGTGGTTTTGTGATAACTGAAAGCACTACTAAAATGATAGTCACAAAAGATTCAAACAAAATTACACCTTGAGTTAATTTTACTTAAGATATGCAAAAACGTTAAAAAAAGAATATCTAGATATTGCTTCAAATTATAAATTAGCTATGTCTCATGATAAGAAAGAAAATAATTAAAATGTAGTTAAAGAACATTCGTAAATATTAATAACCATTATCATATATATATATATATATATATATATATATATAGAGAGAGAGAGAGAGAGAGAGAGGGTCTAATGGTTAACAACATGTGTTTCTTCCTAGGAAGTCACAAATTTAAATCCAAAGGGGGTAGGGTATGTACACGTCAGTAGTCAAATATTTGCATTATTAATTTAAGAGATGTTTCTTCATATTTGTGAATAACATTTTTAATAACCAAATAATTTTAGGAACAACTCATTTTACTAACTTCTTAAACTTAATTATATATCTTCTTAATTAAATATAAACAAATTAAATTTATTAACTTATAAATAAAATAAAATAAATAAAAAAACTTAGTATCTACATGGTCTATGATTTTATATAATATTAATTTTGGTTATAATTTTATAAGTATAAATAATCATTATTTTAACAATAAACTAAATATATAAACACATTATAGTTTTATAATTTTAAAGAGATTAAATAATTCTTTATCATTTTTAAGATAGGATAAACCAAATTTGGTCTAAGTGGACATTAACCATCATCATCATCTATCTTTCACACATACATACATAAATAATCTCAACGAAAACATTTTTTTTCGTAAGTAAGAAGTTTTCTATTAAATTATGAATAGAATGTACATAGATGTCTCCATGGCCAACATTCAAATCATATGTCCACCCATAATCTAAGAGTTTGTTGGCTTGCCGAGAGGGAAATTGGGCAAGTGTCAAACAAAACATGACAGATTTAATAGAGTTTTCCAAAATAGAGATTCTACCAAAACGTTGCATGACTAAAATAGAAAGGGCAAGAAAACTACAAAAAGTTTAAAAGACCATATGACCAAAAACCACAACAAAGAAATCAATAGAGAAATCAACTGTCCAAATTCTGAACTCTGAAGTTGGCAAAAAACTTTTGAGCATTTCACATCAATCATGACGTCCAGAGAAGAGGGGCCCACTTCCATAGACTACCAGTGTTCTGAGCCACCCCTATTTAGGAGATTCTTGTAACATCTCGCTCTTGCGCGCACTAAGTGAACTTATTCTTTGAGGACACTTGCTTGCAAGTGATCCGGGTTATTATATCTATCGGTCGTTTGATTATGATTATGAGATATTATGGATTTGATGATATGTTATTTGGTTGTATTACATAGATAGATGTTATTGACTGGGTTCTCCTGAGTGTGCAGGACTTTGACATTGAGGATGCAAAGGCATCAATGAAACCCCTTGGACTCTGGATCGAGTCAAGGAGTGGACTATTGGGGTTTGAATGTTGTTGATATGAAATATGTACATATGATTAGATGTTATGATGATTGAATATTATTGCTGACATGATTCGTTGATGAATGCAGGCTGATGATAGCTTGCCGACCAAACTTGCATGTGGAGTAGAGGGGTTACGCACGACAACCAGAGACTTGAGGGAGAGGTGTGGCAGCAGCCCTACCATGGCCTAGTAGAACTCTCGTCATGGCTCAAACTGTAGGTTAACGATTACCTAGTTTGAGAAGACCCACGATGTCGTGAGGGAAGACTGTGACAGTCTCTCATGATGATTCTAAGGGGTGCGCAATAAGGCAGGGGCCTTATTCCTTAGAGGCCCTTAGTCTCCCACAAGATCACCTGGTGGAGTAGTGACTCCAGGGGTTTTTGATATCTACCAAAGTCAGTCAAGAGGCGAGTGGCACCCTTGGAGGACGTACTGCGTCCTGAAGGGCACGTCACGCAAGGAAAATAGAAAGAGGCGAGTGGCACCTTTGGAGTACGTAGTTTGTCCTAAAGGGAATGTCGCGTGAGGAAAACAGAAAGAGGCGAGTGGCACCCTTGGAGAACCTAGTGTGTCCTGAAGGGCACGTCGTGATTTTAACTGGTAAGTGAATAAACCTAGTCGACCCTAAAATGAATGATGTGATAAGTAAGATTTAAAAACAATTTTTCCCTAATGAAAATGTCGCCCAACCTAGTGAAATTAAACCTAGGTCTAAGTAGAACATGTAGTCAAAAATAATATTAATAATAATAAAAACATGTAACAAGAAGGGGGGTAAGAAATTAAAATTTGTTTATTAAAGTCAAAATTATAATGGAGGATTAAAATTTTAAAAAGGGAAATGGTTGTTCTTATCTACTTTTACTAATTTAATTTTTAGTTAAAAAGAAAAGAGGATAAATGGTTGTTTTATCTACACTTGCTAAATTAATTTTTAATTAAAGAAGAAAAAGGGTAAATGGTTGTTTCATCTACACTTTCTAAATTGATTTTTAGTTAAAAAGGAAAAAGAGGGAAACTTAAAAGAAATAGGAAACTTAAAGAAAAAGGGGAAACTTAAAGAAAAGGGGAAGCATAAAGAAAAAGCTGAATGTCTAACTTAGTAAGGAATCTTACCTTGGGAGCTTGCTATTTATGAACTCAACTAGGAATTAAGTAAGGCATAAGTCATTTAAGATTTTTAAGTGAATATTGGGACACCAAGGAGCGTTTTTAGGAATGCTTTTAGGTGGGTGAGGGAAATAAAAATATTTAATTAATTAATTAATAAAATTGATTTTCTGGTGCAACTAGGGGATGGGTGACATGTGTACGGGGGAGGTTTTTTGAAATTAATTAATTGAAAAAGGAATTTAATGAGAATTTGGGAAACTAATTACTTAAAAAAAACTCTATAAAAAGGAGGGAGGAGGAGGAGTATGGATCGCATATTTTTGCGTAACGTTACGCTGCTGAATTTTTATCTTGACTGGACTTTATCTTGTGGGAGTTGGGATACCCAACTCGGGTAATGAGTGGTAGCTTGACCTTGCGAAGCGAGATAGCTGTTATCATTTCTCAAGTATTGTGTGTGTGGCCCCTTTGCGGCTCAGGGGGGCTCAAGGGGAAGAAGAGTACCCCTAGCGTTGGCTGGGAGGTATCAGTGAGGTGACATCGGTTGTCAAGCGGGAGCTGGACGGAGCGCGCGTGGGACAACAACTATGGAACATTTGCGTTTGGCTAAGGTACGCCTGTTAAAGTCATTACTTGCAATGAAATTTAATTTACAGATGTTATTTTCTGTGCTCGGTTGAAGATTTCATTGCCATGACCTTTCTTACACCTGCTTTCCTACGGTGTTTGTAATCCCCTTGCTTGTTGTTTTCTGAATTGATTTCCCTTTGCAAACCCAACTTCTTATTACAATAACTTCTCTGTGTTTGTTTTTTATTACGAATAAGAATTTGTGCTTTTATCTTTTGTCCCTTATCCCTTTAGTTATTAGTTCATTCCCTTACAATTGGCCAGGAGCCGAATCGACGGTCATCACTCCGGTGTTTAAAGACCTATAGATTCAAATGCCTTGCTTTCCTGTGCATGGATAATAAGTGAAGGATAAATTTCGCCCAACTATCTGTCCCTTACTTATCTCTGCGTTTTTATTTTCTGATTGATCTCTAATCCTTGCACCCTCCTTGTGGATGAGTATCTCTACATTTTTCTCTTATGATTAAACTCCGATTAAACTATGCGTCTTGATTGATTAAACTTCGATTACACTCTGCATTTTAATTGTTTAAACTCCGATAAATCTATGCACTTGAATGGTAATCTATGTGTTTTCTTGTGATTGATTACATCTGCTTTTTCTGGATGATTAATCCTTGCGTCTTTTTGGTGAATGAATGTCTTTGTGTCTTGGATGACTCAATTATGAATGAGTAATCTTGCATTCTTCTTTTGCATGATTATCATTGCTTTTTATGTGAGACTGCGTTTTTTTTACTATATGTGACTATGTTTTATCCATATGATGGACAACGTGGTGATGGCTTATCACTTAAAAATGTATATCATATAGTTTGGACATCGATACATCCAACGATACACACTGATATATACAACAATATATTGGGACAAAGATTTAATATATAAATCCTTTTACACAACCTCTTCTTGGCTTGATACACAACTCTCACACCACGCTTTTTGGGGCATAATACACAGAATTTAACTCCATGAATCTATTAGCATACTACATAGCATTTATACAGTACCCACTAAGCGAATTTGGGGCTTGATCTCCGCGTTTTTGTGGAATGATTAATCTCTGCATTTAATTCATGTTTGCGTGTAAGAAACCTCATCTTTGCGTTTTATGTTATGGATAATCCGTGTGTCCTCCCCATAAATAAACTCTGTGATCATACATTTAATTGACAACAAAATCTTATGTGGATAGACAACATTATCATAGATTTAAAGGATAGAGATTTAATAGACTGCGTTTTTAGCACATATTTAGACTGTGTTTCATCATATATAAAGACTGTGTTTTCAACATATATTTAGACTATGTTTTCAGCATATATTTAGACAACGAGTACTTCATCATATAGACTACGTTTTAACCTTTGATGGTGATTTATATAGATAGAGATAATGCTTTTCCTTGCTAAAAGACAATGTTGTTATAATTACTAGACAATGTTTTATATAAATGTGTGACAGAGATATGAAAATAGGGATTTAGTGACAGCGTAAGTGTATATAGATGACAACAACTTCATATATAATAGATAGCAATTTTATATATAAAAGACAACCATTATATGTTTAAGCAGGGATTTTATTGGATAGAGATTTCTTTATATAGAGATTTTGACAACCACCTAATGTATTCAATAGGCAGTGAAATTATCTGTTAGATAGCGATGCCCTTAAATGTACAGTTATGAAAGACAGTGTTGCATGTGAATGTCAGCGTTTTGTAAGTGAATGGCAGTAGGTTTTATGGGATCGATAGCATCGTGATTACTGCCATGTTGACTGTGTTCTCATCCAATATATATTTAGACAGCTAATTGTTTATTTTGCAGACAGTAATTTTTATAGACAACAATATTATATTTCATGTTTTATCTTTACACAGCGATATCATACCCTTTTTTACAGCAATGGGATGGTTCAAAACGACCTTATAATAGATATAGTAACACAATTTAATAGACCCCAGGCGAATCCTAAATAGACAGCGATATTATTTATTAGACAACATTTTGATATGTCTGTGCTTGATAGGTTTTAATGGATAGTGATTTTTGGTTATGTATTAACAGATAGATTTTTCTGACATGATTTATGGATAGCATTTTTTTTTCTGACATGATTTATCGATAGCGTTTTGTTTTCTGATATGATTTATGGAGCATTTTGTTTGATATGTATTAATGGACAACGATCTTGTATTTATTTCGACAATGATATATATATATATATATGTCTTATGAATTATGCAAACAATAGATTAATTGTTTCTTTTCGTTATATAGAAATTGTTCATTTATCCGCCTTACATATCAGTCTTTTGAATTCTGCCACAATAGATTAAATGTTGCGATGGTAATAGAATAATGGCTTAATTGCTTGAGTAATAGATTACTGGATTAATTGCAATGATAATGGTTCACTCCTTCACACATAGACATAATGATTAACAATTATTGATTTATGGTTTATTGGCATAATAGTTAATAGCTTGCATAAGATTAATGGTTGGGGGTTTAATAGTTTATTAGCTAAAACGTTTAATAGTTTAACAGTTATTTGGTTATTATGCACCTTGTGCCTTAAGTCGAATTGTAAATGGTGGTTGGTCATAGTTGTTTACCACACCCGTTGCCTTGTAGGAAACAATAAATCCTTCGGTTAGTTGTGCAATTTAAATTGAGTGATGTCACGTTGCGTCTTGTCGACTTGTTTCTTGGGTGCTTGGGTATAGTCTTCATGTATTTTGTCAGTTAATTCGGTCTCCTAGTGCATTGGATTTTTCTTGGGTTATTGGTCTAGATACGTTATGTTGTGCCAGGGTTACTGTCACGCCTATCACCTGGGGACGACATGATTCTTGATGAGGGGATCATTGCACACCCTGATGGATAGAGGCGAATGATAACCTAGACGGAGTTTGTGCTTCCTGATGTGGGCATTTGTTCATTGTAATGGTTGTTGGTACTTGGTTTTGTAACGCCTTAAGGCGTTGGGTTTTGTGCGACGTAGATGTTTATAGTACCTGGTCGTCGAAGCCACTATGTCGGGTTGTTGATGTTGTCCTTTAGCTTGTAGGTGTTATATTGCTTGTGTCGGGTGGGTAGTCATTTCTATCTGTCTATTGATTATCACATGTTTCATCCAGTTGCATGATGTGCTCATGTTTTGAGTCGTTGTTGTCTGTTGCATGATCTGCATGTGTTGTGTTTGTCGTCAAGTTGTGTTTCTTAACTGTCGTCATTGTTGCCTTCCTGTTTCAAACAAAAAAAAAATTGCACTTGCTTGCGTCGCTTGTAGTCGTAATGATGGGGTTGTTACATATGGTATCAAAGCAGGTTCAACCCTGGGATTGTGGATCGCCATGCTTTCCACTGCAGTAAACCCTTGATTAGTAACCTAGCACTAATTAAAAATTTAACCTGCCCATGCGATAAACACGGTTAGATGAAACCATAGAGATTCACGACGTGGTGTCAAGGGAGGAGGCATGACGCCTTCAGTAGCATCCACGCCCGAGGGGTCTAACCCCCAGGGAGATGAACATGTTGTCAGGAAGGAATAGATAGTTGTGGGTGATGTGGTTGGGTTGATGAGGTCCTTTCATCAGATGTCTGAGGCACTGATCATCTGTTTGGATAGAAATGAGGCCAGGGCACTAACACCCCCTGAGGGTCCACCGCGCGCTCCGGTCGGTACTGATGGATTTCACCGCAAACTCGAGAAGGTCAAATTTCCCGAGTTCTTTGGTACCCTGGATGTAATATCCCCAAGAACGAGCCATGTTGTAATCATGTTTATGAATTGTAAATCATGTTTTGTAGGATGGTGAGCCAAGTATTGATAAGTTGGTGGGCTTATGTGTTTATTAGGTCGAAGAGCCTAAGTATTAAGGCCAGAAGCCTGATTTTGTATATGTAATTATGGAGATCATTAATATAATATATGAACATCGTTACGTGTAGATTGACCACGAAGAAAGAGTGATGGGGGACTAAGCTTCCATAGGGAGGGTAAGGGAAAAAGGGGTTGAAAGGTTGGAAAGAGGGGCTAAGCTTAGGGGCTTAAGTCCTTGAGAATAATATTTTATTATTATTCTAAAGTTGTGTGACAAAACATGTTTTTATCCTAAGTCCTGGGAGAGGAAACGCATGCAGCTCCAACATGTGCAAAAAGGAATGCATGCATCTCCAGGAAGACAAGTGTCGACCTGGGCACATGCGGTTAAAAGCTGAAGCGTCAACTGAGTTTGGGGTTCCTCCTCCATTCTTCCATCGATTTTTTGAAACCATGAATTTTGTCTGGTCTCTACGTTGGCCCTCCATTCTTACGTCTATCTGTATGAGACGTGTGGCTATGCATTTGATCTTTGCGTTGATTCCTTGTCACGCAGCTCTGAAATGGGGGTTACCTGAACCGTGTTGTGTCTTAGTGGCCTATTTTTGTTTTCTACCGTCTGAACCGCTTGAGTCTATGTTTGACCTCTGCATTGATTGAGTCGTGTCACAAATCTGTGGATGGAAACATGTCACCTGTGTATACTGTGAGCCGAGCCTATCTGCTCCGCTCTTGCAGAGTCGAGTCCGTACCCGAACTGTCTTTGGGTTGCTGCCTTCTGTGTTTCCTTAGTGGAATTGACCTGTTGTTGTTGTTGTTATCCTGAACTTGCAGGAATTGAGTTGAAAACTAGTTGAAGAATTGGGTTGTCTGGCTCGTGGTAGAAGAGCTAGGTTGTCAAGTCTGTGAGCAGTTCTCTCCAGGTGAGAGAGTATGTTGGGAAGTGGTTTTCTCCCAGAGAGAGTCCAGCACCAGCTACGGAGCTCTGAGAATTGTTGATTTAGCCTGTTGTCGAGACCCAGAGAGGGAGGTGAAGCACCAATGGATTATTCTTGTGAAGGTGTATACTCCTGGGTGGAACAAGCATGTGGGGAATGAGATTTCGTGAGTAGTGAGTGTAAGAAGGCTCATGGAGAGAATCCTTCCAGATGCTCTGTGCAGTTTTCCTGTAATCTCAGCCTAGTCTAGTATGCCCTTGCCCTGGGTGGAGCTTGGTCCCAGCTCGGGGGTGACCCACTGCTGAGCGTGATGAGAAGCGTGGTCTAAGGCTGGGAGGTTCATGGAAGGTTTTCACGTGGTTGGTGGAGTTACTACAATTTCAAAGATAAGTATATGCATGTGTTTAATTTCAATAAAAATGCATGTCTGTGATGCTTGCAATATTATCATGTATTTCATTGCAATGATATTTACTATTAATTCCATTAATTCTGTATGTTAGTAGAAATTATATGTTTACTCTTTGTTAATTCATTTAACTTCATTTAAATGCATACTATATAAGTTTGAGAATGTTTTCGCATAGTAGCGTTGCCCGTCCGTGGGGTTGATGGATCAGATAAGTATCAGAGCCATGTTTCCACCCTGAGCCTAGATGGATCAGATAAGTGGTATTTGGACCCGAGGTTTCGAGAGGAAATTGTGTCTGCAAGACTAATTTCGGACCTTAGAATGTTTCTGAGTGCCAAGGGGTTATTTGGTCGTGTTACGAAGCTCAGGAGGAGTAGCAGTAGAATAAAACCATAGCTGCCGTGGTATTTGACCATAGAGAGAGAGAGAGAGAACTCAACACTTGGGGTGTTGGAGCCGTAGGATCTATTTAGACGGAAGGGAAATTCAGTACGACCGTCAGATCTGGAGAAGGTACAGGAGGGTTATCTTAGAAACCCTTCGGATTTCGACAATCAGGAGAAGCAGGGTGCGTGGAGGCATAAATGCCTGAAACCCGAAACCTCGAAGTCCCGAGGGAGATCTACACCATAGATCTGGAGAAAAGAGCTTGATCATTGGATCAAGCAGAAGGGTAGATTGTAATTTTGGGAGTTCAGTTGTTGAGACAATGGGATGTGTTGTTGCACAAACTCCCGAAGCCCAATGTTTCGAAATGAAAGAGTAGACGTTGTGGGGTCGGATGGCGTCGCTAGTATGCCACCATGTGGCATCCTGTGTGAGCAGGATCAGTGGGGCTCGAGGTTACGTAAGGTAGTTAAGCGTCATAGGACCCACAGTGGCATTGATCACGATACATCAAGATCAACGGCTGGGAGACATTGCGGGGACCCAAGTTGCATGGAATATAATTCTCCAAGGTGGTCCCACAATCCAAACTGTGGTTTCACTGAAGAATTTACTTGTCAGTGTCAAAAGAATTGCGGGATGAAAGGCGGGTTACTCCAAACCACCGTTTCATGCCGCTGCAATTTGGAAAAGCATAAGTGATGTGACGTAATGACGTCAACAAAGTGTAGTGGAATTGTTCGGGGTGTGCGGATGTGAAATCTTTCGAAGCCGAAGTCCTGAGTACGTGCTTATTGATCTAGCGCTTGGTCACGACCCATGGTTGTGTGGGTTGGGGACTGAGAGAAAGGGGCTAGTGCCCAAAAAATTAGCAGAGCAGAGCTCCGAAAGAAGAAATCTGTGGGGATTCTTGATTGAACGAGAATCACAGAGAATGAAAACTGAATGTTTTCTTGAGTCATATTTTTTTTTGAATGTTGTGGGATTTGTTAAGGAATGATGGCCTGACAAATTTCAGTTGTCTGCACATTGTGTTTGCAAAATTTTAGCGAGTGCCAAAACCAATTAGAATTGACACTGAGTGCAAAGAAATGGAGGACACAAAATTATTCCAGTTCAGAGAATGAAGCTAAAGGGATGGATGTTCATTTCAGAGTTGAAGGGTCGAACTCCAATGGACATGGAGAAGAGATAGATAAGGAAGGGCATATGATGAAAACCATTGAAAGATTGTAGAAAGATGCCCAAACTCACCGAGAAGATAGAAGAAATCTCATGAAAGCTAAGGAACAACAAGGAGAATCAACTTAAAGTTGATGAAGAGTCTGGAGAGAATAGAAAAGAAGTTGGACAAGGAGAGAAACTCAAGAAAAACAGGGAGTCACCAGACTTCTGAGGGAATAAGATCAAGGAGTCTTGGTAGACACCATCATCACTCCCAAGGTCGCTCTAATAGGAGGGCACATAGTAGTTCAAGCCCATCTCCTATCAGAAAGCATAGGAGATCTCGAGTGGATGAGCTGAAGGGAGAAATGAACAAGATTAAGCCTCCTACGTTTGATGGAGAACATAAGAAGGAGGAAGATGCCGAAACATGGTTGCTTGCCATGAGGAAATATTTCCAACTGTAGAATTATTCCTCTCAAGCAGAAGGAAGAATTGCAATGTATCAACTGAAGGGAAAGGCATCCATGTGGTGGAATCAACTTGTGCAGGTAAAACACATTAGAGAGAAAAATATCACTTGGAGAGAATTCAAGAGGTATTTCGAAAAGAAATACTTGACTAAAAGGTATTATGACAGAAAGATGAAAGAGTTCTTTGAACTCAAACTGGGCAGCATGACCATTGATTAGTACGAACAAAGGTTTCTGGAATTGCTACAGTATGTCTCGTTCATCAAAGATGAGATTGTCAAGATCCAGAGGTATCTAAGTGGATTGCCACCTTCCATTGGTGACAATATTCAATATGATGACCCTAATACTATGGAAGAAACGATAAGGAGGGAGAAATGATTATATGAGAAGCAAAGAGAGAAGCCTATTTTATGGAAGTCTTGGGAAGACAAGAAGAAATTCCAAATGGATCAGAGGAAGAAGGGAACTAAGACACCCTTTTTCAGAAACAATCCTCAAGTATAGCCACCGTTTAGAGAGATGAGAATGGCTGACGTAGGGGAACAAAGGCCAAGGAAGATGCCCATTCAGTGTTGGGATTGTCAGGGGAACCACAAGTACAGATATTGTCCCCACAAAAATGGCAAAGTGAGAGTTGTCCATAATGTTCAGCAAGATGAAACAGTGGAGGACATGGGCAATAGAATTCCAAGGATCTATGCAGCCCTGGATAACAAGCAAGCTGAATATCAATCGCACATGATTGAAGTGGAAGGTACAATTAACAACCAACCATTTACTATTTTAATTGATTCAGGGGCTAGCCATAGTTATATAGATCCTAGAGTGGTGGAAATTTTTCATTTGTCGAGAAGCAAACTTGAAAAGTATTGGTTAGTCCAGCTGGCTATAGGAACCAAGAGAAAAGTCACTGTGTTAGTTAAGTCCTATCCAGTGGACATGAATGGACTAAGCACAAAGGATGAATTGAATGTTTTTCCTTTAGGTTCTTATGAATGTCTAATTGGGATGGACTGGTTGGACCAACACCATGCCATCTTGGACTATCGTAACAAGGTATTCACTTGCCTGGATGAGGAAGGGAATCAGAAAATAGTCCAAGTAATTCCTAGAGTTGTTTCTATCAAATAAATCTCAGCAATGCAGTTGAAGAAGTGCTACAGAAAAGGCTGTCAATTATTTGTAGCCCATGTGGAGGAAGCATCTAGGGATGAAGTCTCAAAGATTGGATATCATGTGGTACTAAAGGAGTTTGAAGATGTATTTCAAGAGGTATATGAATTACCTCCGAAGAGAGATATTGATTTCTCTATAAACTTGATGCCTGGAGAAGCTCCAGTGTCGAAAGATCCTTACAGAATGAGTACGGCAGAGCTAAAAGAGTTGCAATTGCATATTGAATAGATTTTGAAGAAGGGTTACATATGCCCAATTGTGTCACCTTGGGGAGCCCCAGTCCTATTCGTGAAGAAGAAGGATAGAACGTTGAGATTGTGTATCGATTTCAGACAATTGAACAAGGTAATTGTAAAGAACAAATATCCCTTACCGAGGATTGATGACCTCTTCGATCAGTTGAAGGATGCGAAGATATTTTTGAAGATAGACCTGAGGTCGGGATATCACCAGGTAAGGATAAAGGATGAATACATTAGCAAGACCGCCTTTAGAACAAGGTATGATCATTACGATTTCACAGTGGTGTCGTTTGGGCTATCAAATGCACCTGTTGTTTTTATGTGTTTAATGAATGGTGTATTCAGGGAATATCTAGACAAGTTTGTCATAGTATTCTTGGATGACATTCTGTTGTATTCCAAGTCAGAGGAAGAACATGAACAACATCTGAGGATGGTATTGCAGGTGCTAAGAGAGCACCAATTGTATGCCAAGTTGAGAAAGTGCTTGTTTTATCAAAAACAAATCCATTACTTGGAGCATATTATTTTGAAGGATGGGATAGTTGTAGATCCTGAGAAGATTGAGGCCATCAGAGAATGGTCAGCGCCAAAGAACGTGACGGAAGTCATATCCTTTATGGGTCTAGTTGGTTATTATAGAAGGTTTATCGCAAGGTTCTTGAGGATAGCTCACCCTATCACTTCTTTGCAAAGGAAGGGGAAGAAGTTTCAGTGGACAAAAGATTGTGAGAAAAGATTTTAGTGATTGAAGCAACTGTTAACCAGTGCTCCAATCCTGAGGATTGAAAATCCGAACGAAGACTTAGTAGTGTGTATAGATGCATGCAAAGAAGGACTAGGAGGAGTCCTCAGTCAGAATGGATTTGCAATCTGTTATGAATCCAGAAAGTTGAAAGAGCACGAAAGGAACTATGCAACTCATGATTTGCAGTTGGCATCCATAGTACACGCTCTAAAGAAATGGAGGAATTACCTCATGGGAAGTAGGTTTGAACTAAGGATAGACCATAATAGTCTAAAGTATTTGTTTGATCAACCAACTTTTAATTCCAGGTAGATTAGGTGGTTAGAGTTTCTCTATGAATACGATTTTGATATCAAGCATATCAAAGGGAAGGAAAACAAAGTGGATGATGCACTCATCAAGAGAGTGCATGAATTACATGCTACAACCATTAGCATGTACCAAACTGATATTAAAAGCAGAATTTCAGAGGCTGCAAATATAGATTTGCAGTACAGAGATATGCTAGCAAATATACAACAAGGTAAGATGCCACAGAAACTGGAGATTTATAAATTGGAAACTAATGGAATAGTTATGTACAAGAACATAATTTATGTACCTAATGTCGAGGACTTGAAACTTACGATTTTGCATGAAATGCATAATGTGCCTTATGTTGGGTGCCCTGGATATCAAAAAGTTGTGGCAATAGTCAAGAGCCATTACTTTTGGCCAGATATGAAGAAAGATATTGTTGAATACATCGTCAGATATATGGAGTGCCAGAAGGTTAAAGCTGAGCACAGGCACCCAGCAGGGTTGTTGCAACCTTTACCCATTCCTAAGTGGAAGTGGGAGGTAGTGACAATGGATTTCATCACGGGATTGCCCAGAACAAACAAGCAGCATGATTCAATCATGGTGGTGGTGGACAAGCTTACGAAAGTTGCCCATTTTATTCCGTTAAAGACTACTCACAAGGCAATGGATGTTGTTGATATTTTTATGAGGGAAGTAGCACGATTGCACAGTATTCCCAAGACAATTGTGTCTGATAGAGATTCAAAATTTACCTCAAATTTTTGGAAAGGGTTATTCAAGGGGTTCATAACGAATCTGAACTTTAGTACAGCCTATCATCTTGAGTCTGATGGGCAGACAGAGAGGGTTAATCGAGTAATAGAAGACATACTAAGGATGTATGTGATGGACAAACCATCTAAATGGGAAGACTACCTACATTTGGTAGAATTCGCCTACAACAATGGGTATCAAGCATCGTTGAAAATCAGCCCATTTGAAGCACTTTATGGCAGAAAGTGAAATACTCCAATGAGTTGTTTTAGGACAAGAAGAAGATCACCTCCCTTATGCTATATATTTCATCAGTAAAAATATGTCCCCTGCTGAACTCAATTATACAGTCACAAAGAAGGAATTTCTAGCAGTTATTTATGCAATTAACAAATTTAGACATTACA